>JAKSXO010000081.1:788662-861162 GCA_024509115.1 Crotalus helleri
TCTATATCTATCTGTCTATCTATTTCTATCTATCCATCCCTATGTCTATTGCGATTATCTAGCTATATCTCCCTATCTGTCTATATCTATCTATCTATCTATCTATCTATCTATCTATCTATCTATCTATCTATCTATCTATCTATCTATCTATCTATCATTTATCCATCATGTCTGTCTGTCGTCTAATTCTAATTCAATCTCTACCTATTTGTCTATCTGCCTATCCCTCTGTCTTCCTACCCAACATCTAGTGCTATCTCTCTCTTATCTATCATCTCTTTCTCTCTTTTTATCTATATGTCTCATTTATCCATCATCTATCTGTCTGTCGTCTAATTCTAATTCAATCTCTACCTATCTATCTGCCTACCCATCTATCCATCTGCCTATCTACCTAACATCTAATGCTATCTCTCTCTCTCTTATCTATCATCTCTCTGTCTCATCTGTCCATCTATCTGTCCTTCTCTTTGTCGTCTAATTCTAATTCAGTCTCTACCTACCTATTTATCTATCTGCCTATCCATTTATCCATCTGTCTTTCTACCTAACATCTAATGTTATCTCTCTCTCTCTTATCTATCATCTCTGTCTGTCTCATCTATCCATCATCTATCTGTCCTTCTGTCTTTGTCTGTCGTCTAATTCTAATTCAGTCTCTACCTACCTATTTATCTATCTGCCTATCCATCTATCCATCTGTCTTTCTACCTAACATCTAATGCTATCTCTCTCTTTGTCTATATATCTATATCTGTCTCATCTATCCATTATCCATCTGTCTTTGTCGTCTAATTCTAATTCAATCTCTACGTACCTATTTATCTGCCTATCCATCTACTTAACATCTAATGCTCTATCTATCTATCTATATCTGTCTCACCTATCCATCATCTATCTGTCTGTCTTTTGTCTGTCTGTCTAATTCTAATTTAATCTCTACCTATCTATTTATCTGCCTGATCTATCCATCCATCTACCTACCTAACATCTAATGCTATCTCTCTCATTTATCTATCTATCTATCTATCTATCTATCTATCTATCTATCTATCTATCTATCTATCTATCTATCTCTATATCTGTCTCACCTATCCATCATCTATCTGTCTTTTATCTGACTTCTTTCTAATTCAATCTCTACCTACCTATTTATCTATCTGCCTATCCATCTATCCATCTACCTACCTAACATCTAATGCTATCTATCTATCTATCTATCTATCTATCTATCTATCTATCTATCTATCTATCTATCTATCTATCTATCTATCTATCTATCTATCTATCTATCTATCTATCTATCTAGTTGGCTCATAAAATGTGTGCAAATAAACAACCCAACTCACACAGTGCCAAGGACCCAACAGCGAACAGCGCTTAAGGGAGGCGAACGCTTATCGTTGTTGTTTTTCCGGCCTGCAAATCGCTGCTCTCCTTTCTTCCTAGGACACACCATTGGCATCGGGGACTCTATCGCTGACGCCAAGACCTACCAGGACATCCAGAACACCATCAAGAAAGCCAAGCAGGATGTGATTGAGGTAGGGAGCAAGTTGCAAAGACCCCTCCCCCGGCTCTGGGGGGGCTGATAAGACAGGGGTTGGATGCCGGGACCGGGTGCCGGGTCCCCCACAAAAGGAAAGACTTGTTCCTTCTGGGGTTCTTGGTGCTGTTGTTTTCTTGGAGACATTTCTTGACCCAACTAGGTAACGTCATCCATTCCAGAAGGGAGTGAGGTTTGCAGAGAGGAGCAATGTCGGGTCCTTGGCACTGTCTGAGCTGGGTTGTTTTATTGGCAGACATTTTACGACCCAACTAGGGAACACCAATGCTGGTTAGCCTCAGTCCCTTCTAGCACTGATGATGCTACCTAGCTGGGTCACGAAATGTCTGCGAGAAAAGCGCCCAGCTCAGAGACGACCGAGGACCTCTCAGTCCTCCTCCTCCTCTCTGCACACCCCTCTCCCTTCCAACACTGATGATGTTACCCAGCTGGGTCACGAAACGTCTGCCAGAAAGCCACCCAGCTCAGAGACCACCGAGGACCCCCCTCAGTTCAGCCCCGAGCTACCAATATTCTCTTCTCTTATTACTTGGGGCTTGAGACTGGAGGAAGCTGGACCTGTCTCTGCAAACTTGAGGTTGCCTTTGAAAAAAATTTCCCAGGGTGGTTTAAAAGTGGGATAAATTGTCCCGACAGGTTAAAATCAGAACAGCGGGGAAATCTTCAGTAGAGAGCGGCAGACTAATATACGTGGGGCAAATGTTGAGGAGGCGGAAAAGAGAGGGGGGGAAATCTCCCTCTGTGAGGGAGATGGGCGTTTTTTAAAAAAAGGGAAGAAAAGAAGGAAGGAGATAACATGGAAAGGGGAAGGAAAGGAGAAAGGAAAGGAAAGGAGTAGAGATGGGAAGGGAGGGAGGGAGGGAGGAAGAAAGGAAAGGTGAGGAAGGAGGGGGAAGAGAAGGAAGGAAAGAGATGGAAAGGAGAAGGAGAGGAAGGGAGGGAAGGAAGGAAGGAAGGGAAAGGAATAATGGGAAGGAGGGAGGAGATACATGGAAAGGGAAGGAAGGAATAAAAATGGGAAGAAGGAAGGGGGGAGGAAGTTAGGGAAGGAAAGGAATAGAGGGGAAAGGGAAGGAGGGAGGGAGGAGATACATGGAAGAAAGGGGAGGAAGGAATAAAGATGGGAAGAAGGAGCGAGGGGGAAGAAGGAAGGGAAGGAAACGAATAGAGATGGGAAGGGAGGAAGGAAGGAGATACATGGAAAGGGGGGAGGCAGGAATAAAGATGGGAAGGAGGGAGGAAAGGAGATGGGAAGGAGGAAGGGAGGAGATACATGGAAAGGAAGGAATAAAGACGGGAAGAAGGAAGGCGGGAGAAAGGAAAGGAATAGAGATGGGAAGGGGAAGGAAAGAGGGAGGGAGGGAGGGAGGGAGGGAGGGAGGAAAGAAGGAGAGACCTGGAAAGGGAGGAGGGAGGAATAAAGATGGGAAGGAGGGAGGAAGAAAAGGAGATAGATGGGAAGGAGAAGGAAAGAGGGAGGGAAGGAAGGAGATACATGGAAAGGGAAAGGAAGGAATAAAGATGGGAAGGAGGAAGAGGCAGAGGAAGGAAGGAAAGGAATAGAGAAGGGAAGGAGAGAGGAAGGAAGGAAAGAAGGAGATACATGGAAAAGGAGGAAGGAATAAAGATGGGAAGGAGGGAGGAAGGAGAGAAGGAGATAGATGGGAAGGAGAAGGAAAGAGGGAGGGAAGGAGGAAAAGGAGATACGTCGAAAGGGAAAGGAAGGAATAAAGATGGGAAGAAGGAAGGCGGGAGAAAGGAAAGGAATAGAGATGGGAAGGAGAAGGAAAGAGGGAGGGAAGGAAGGAGATAGGGAAAGGGAGGAGGAAGGGATGAAGATGGGAAGGAAGGAGATAGATGGGAAGGAGAGGGAAAGAGGGAGGGAAGGAGGAAGGAAGGAGATACGTGGAAAGGGAAAGGAAGGAATAAAGATAGGAAGAAGGAAAGTGGGAGAAAGGGAAGGAAAGGAATAGAAATGGGAAGGAAGGAAGGAAGGAGACAGATGGGAAAGAGGAGGAGGGAGGGAGGGAAAGAAGATGATACATGGAAAGAGAAAAGAAGGAATAAAGATGGGAAGAAGGAAGAGGCGGAGGAAGGAAGAAAAGGAATAGAGAAGGAGGAAGGGAGGGAAGGAGAGTGGAAGGAAGGAAAGAAGGAAAGACCTGGAAAGGGGGGAAGGAAGGAATAAAGATGGGAAGGAGGGAGGGAGGGGTCAGCCTTGAAAAGCCAGGCCTGTCTCCTTGGGCCCTGCCTTGAACCCCCTCCCTTCCCTCCCCCAGGTCATTGAGAAGGCCCACAACAACGAACTGGAGCCCACCCCGGGCAACACCCTCCGCCAGACCTTTGAGAACCAGGTCAACCGCATCCTGAACGATGCCCGAGACAAGACGGGCTCCTCTGCCCAGAAGTCCCTCTCCGAATACAACAACTTCAAGTCCATGGTGGTCTCGGGGGCCAAAGGCTCCAAAATCAACATCTCCCAGGTAGGACCCGCCTCGCGCCGCTCTGGGTAGCTCAGTCGCCGGCGCATCGGGCTTTTTTTTCATCGGAGGGCCCAGGGTTCAAGTTACCATCGATCTGGAGAGCCGGTTTGGTCTAGTGGGGAAGGCGCGAGGCTAGAAAGTGGGGGATAAGGAGTTCTAGTCCCGCCTTAGGCATGAAAGAGGCTGGGTGACTTTGGGCCAATCAGCAGGAGACTGGGAGTTCTAGTCCCGCCTTAGGTACGAAAGAGGCTGGGTGATTTTGAGCCAATCACCAGGAGACGGTGAGTTATAGCCCCACCTTAGGCCTGAAAGCCGGCTGGGTGACTTTGGGCCAATCAGCAGGAGACTGGGAGTTCTAGTCCTGCCTTAGGCACAAAAGGCGGCTGGGTGACTTTGGGCCAATCAGCAGGAGACGGTGAGTTCTAGCCCCGCCTTAGGCCTGAAAGCCGGCTGGGTGACTTTGGGCCAATCAGCAGGAGACTGGGAGTTCTAGTCCTGCCTTAGCAGGAAAGCCAGCTGGGTGACTTTGGGCCAGTCCCTCTCTTAGTTCAAACCACCTTACAGGACTGTTGTTGTGGGAAAAATTGGAAGAAGGAGCATTGGATAAGGTTCACCCTTATTTATAAGACAACAATAATAACAATAATAATATCCACATCTGCCTATCCCAGGTCCTTGGTAAGGACTCGAGAGGTAGACAAAAATGCCAAATCCAGTCTGAACATGATGATCCTCAATAATAATAATAATAATAATAATAATAATAATAATAGACGAGAAAGAACTGGAGAAGATCACAAAATACAAAGACCTACAAACAGAAATAGAAAGACTGTGGCAAAAGCAAGCAAGGGTAGTACCAATAGTAATAGGCTTCTAGGGTGCAATCCCAAAACAACTGGAGCACCACTTGAACACCATCATCGGCATTGACAAACTCGCTATTAGTCAATTGCAAAAGGCGGCCTTGCTAGGAACTGCTTCCATCCTACGGCGATACCTGTAATACCGTCAAACATCCACATCTGCCGATCCCAGGTCCTGGGTAAGGACTCGATAGGTAGACAAAATGCCAAATCCAGTCTGAACATCTGGCTGACTGCGATGATCCATAGTAATAATAATAATAATAGCCTTACTAGGAACTGCTTCCATCCTGCGACGATATCTGTAATACCATCAAACATCCACATCTGCCTATCCCAGGTCCCGGGTAAGGACTCGATAGGTAGACAAAATGCCAAATCCGGTCTGAACATCTGGCTGACTGTGGGTTGATCCATAATAACATCGTCATCATCATCAAACTGGAGGCTTGGGGAGGTTAGGGTTCCCCAGAATCTCGCCTGACTGGGGCTGTCCCCCTCCTGCCCCCCCAGGTCATCGCCGTGGTAGGGCAGCAAAACGTGGAAGGGAAACGCATCCCCTTCGGCTTCAAGCACCGGACGCTGCCCCACTTCATCAAGGACGACTACGGGCCGGAGAGCAGGGGCTTCGTGGAGAACTCCTACCTGGCCGGCCTGACCCCCACCGAGTTCTTCTTCCACGCCATGGGGGGCCGAGAAGGGCTGATCGACACGGCCGTCAAGACGGCCGAGACGGGTGAGTCAGGCGTGGGTTGAGGTGCCTCCGGGGAGGAAAAGAGGGGGAGACGTCCTCCGGCGCAAGGGGCAGGTGGCAAAGTGGGACCAGGAGGGGGAAATCCCTCAAATTTTGCAGCTGCCCTGAACTCGTCAGCATTTCAATATTTGGGGGGCTGCCCCCCCAAAAGTGGAGGGGGGTCCCCCTATTGTTCTCCAAAGCACCCCGAAAGCAGGACGAGAAGCAACGGGTGGAAACGGATCGAGGAGAGAAGCAAGCTGGAACGCGGGAGGAATTTCCTGACAGCGAGGACAGTTAACCAGTGGAACAGCTTGCCACCAGAAATTTGGGGGGGGGAGGCTTTTGAAAACAGCCATTTGTTTGAAATTGCATAGGGGTCTCCTGCTTGAGCAGGGGGCTGGACTAGAAGACCTCCAGGGTCCCTTAGAACTGTGTTATTCTGTTAATTAACCAGTGGAACAGCTTGCCACCAGAAGTTGTGGGTACTCCCAACACTGGAGGCTTTTAAGAAGAGACTGGACAGGCATTTGTCCGGAATGGGATAGGCCAGTGGTTCTCAACCTTTTTAATGCCGCAACCCCCAAACTAGTCGTAAGTCGAGGACTACTCAATCGGTCATAAGTTGAGGACTACTCAACGGGTGCAGCACCGTTTGCAGAATGGGACTTTGGGCGGGCTCAGCAGGGCAGAGACCGCCTGGACAATTCCTGTTGGCTTTTGAAAGCCAATAGAATCGGACTCTATTCAAGAGAGTCTATTCTATTGGCTTTCAAAAGCCAACAGAATCAAAGGGAGGAGCACAGCTAAGGAAAAAGGGGGGGGGAAATGGCGGACTGCGTTGTTTGGCGACCCCCCGTGAAACGGTCGTTTGACCCCAAATGGGGTCCCGACCCACAGGTGGAGAACCGCCGGTCTAGGCTCTCCTGCTGGAGCAGGGGGCTGGACTAGATGACCTCCAGGGTCCCTTCCAGCTCTGCGATCGTGTTCCTCTGATCTCCTCCACTCCTTCACCAGGTTACATCCAGCGTCGGCTGATCAAGTCCATGGAGTCGGTCATGGTGAAGTACGACGCCACCGTCCGCAACTCCATCAACCAGGTGGTGCAGCTGCGTTACGGCGAGGATGGGCTGGCCGGCGAGAGCGTTGAGTTCCAGAATCTGGCCACGCTCAAGCCTTCCAACAAATCCTTCGAGAAGAAGTGAGTCCTTCTTCACGTTGGGGGGGGGGTGTCCCGGCCCGGCCGGCCTCGTTAGGGGGGGGCTCCTGGGTTTGTTTGCCGTTCCTTTCTCTTCTCTTCGGAGAAAGCTTCTCGGGATTTATTGCCGTAAACACTCCCGGCAGATCCAAGAATCCTTTCTTTCCCCCGCCTACTTTTCCCCACAACAGCCCTGTGAGGGAGGCCCACCCATCTTAAAATGGCCACGATTGGGGAACCGTGGTTTGGAATGGTTAAGCAGCCGCGTCGTCCCCTCGAATGACAGAATAATAGGATACGGGCAGTCCTCGAGTTAACAACAGTGCGACATCTCTGGGGAAAAAAAGTGACTCTGGACCGTTTTTTCACACTTGCAACCGTCGCAGCATTCTCTCCCCCCCCCCCCGTGGGTCACGTGATCAAAATTCAGACACTTGGCAACTGACTCGTATTTATGACAGGCGCAGCGTCCCCCGGGGTCAGGTGATTTCCCCTTTTTGAGACCTTCCGACAGGCAAAGCCGAGGGGGACTTCTCACCCAATATTCGTGTTACTAACTTAACCGTTGCGATGGTTCATTTAATGTGGCGAGAAAGGTCGCAAAGGGGGGCAAAACTAACAAATGCCTCCCTGAGCAAACGTAAATTTTGGGTTCAGGTCGAGGACTGCCTGTAACGAGAGCCGGAAGGGACCTTAGAGGTCCTCTAGTCCAGGGGTAGGCAACCTCGGCTCTTTTAGGACTCAGGGACTTCAACTCCCAGAATTCCTGAGCCAGCAGGCTGCGTATACCCATCGACATGCTTACTCTCTTACAATCCCTTCCTCTGCAATCTTTCTGCTATAGGAGGTAGGAGGGGAGGGGAAAAAAGGCATGGCTGGCTTAGGAATTCTGGGAGTTGAAGTCCACGAGTCATGAAGAGGCCATAATTTCCCCATGCTGGCTCAGGAATTCTGGGAGTTGAAGTCCACGAGTCCTAAAAGAGCCCAGGTTGCCTACCCCTGGCCTAGACCAAATGAGTTGAGACTTCAGTAGACGAGGCATTAAGAAGGACTTGTGGACTGGAAGAGCTGTCAATCATTGGAACTGATGGACGCAGAAGTCGGGTAGGCAACCTCAGAATTCTTGAGCCAGCAGGATGTGTATACATATCAACATGCTTACTCTCTTACAATCCCTTCCTCTGCAATCTTTCTGCTGTAGGAGGAGGAGGGAAAAAAGGCATGGCTGGCTCAGGAAGTCTGGGAGCTGAAGTCCACAAGTCATGAAGTGGCCATAATTCCCCCATGCTGACTCAGGAATTCTGGGAGTTGAAGTCCACGAGTCCTAAAAGAGCCCAGGTTGCCGACCCCTGGCCTAGACCAAATGAGTTGAGACTTCAGTAGACGAGGCATTAAGAAGGACTTGTGGACAGGAAGAGCTGTCAATCATTGGAACTGATGGACACAGAGGTCAGGGGTAGGCAACCTCAGAATTCCTGAGCCAGCAGGATGCGTATACCTATCGACGTGCTTACTCTCTTACAATCCCTTCCTCTGCAATCTTTCTGCTATAGGAGGTGGGGGGGGGGAAAGGCATGGCTGGCTCAGGAATTCTGGGACTTGAAGTCCACCAGTCCTAAAAGAGCCAAGGTTGCCTACTAGTCCAACCCCTGCCCAAACAGGACACACACACACACACACACCCCTCTGCCATTTGAGGCATCCTCCTTGGCTTCCCTCCTCCCCAGGTTCAAGTTCGATTACGCCAACGAGCGGGCTCTGCGGCGCACCCTGCAGGAGGAGATGGTGAAGGACATCCTGAGCAACGCCCACATCCAGAACCAGCTGGAGAGGGAGTTTGAGAAGATGAAGGAGGACCGGGAGGTGCTGAGGGTCATCTTCCCCACAGGGGACAGCAAGGTGAGGCTTTTTCTCGCCCCCCACCTGCCCCAGAGGCCCTCCTGTTGGCACGTACCTCCCCATTCCCCCAGGAACGAGGCTTGCCCTGCGGTGCTCCCAGCCAGCCCCCCCCCCCATTCACACAACTGAGGGAAAAGCCCACTTGAGGCTTCTGTTCGGAAGCGTCGGAGGAGGAGTATCTTGGTCCACGGGATGCCAGGGACAGGTGTTATTAGAATAACAGAGCTTGGAAACATTGAGGTCATCTAGTCCAACCCCGTTTAGGCAGGAGAGCCGATACCATTTCAGTCAAATGGCTGTCCAGTCTCTTCTTAAAAACTTCCAGTGTTGGAGGAGGGAGGAAGGAAGAAAGGAAGGAAGGAAGGAAAAGGAAGGGGAAAAAAAAGAATAACAGAATAACACTCGGAAGGGACCTTGCAGGTCATCTAGTCCAACCGCCTGCTTAGGCAGGAGAACCTATATACTATTTCAGACAAAGGGTGTCCAGTCTTGTCTTAAAATCTTCCAGTGTTGGGGGAAGGAGGAAGGAAAAGGAAGGGAAAAAAATAACAGAATAACTGACTCGGAAGGGACCTTGGAGGTCATTTAGTCCAGCCCCCTGCTTAGGCGGAGACCCTATACCATTTCAGACAAATGGATGTCCAGTCTCTTCTTAAAAACTTCCAGGGTTGGAGAAAGGAGGAAGGAAGGAAGGAAGGAAGGAAAGAAGGAAGGAAGGAAGGAAAAAAAGAATAACAGAATAACAGACTCGGAAGGGACCTTGGAGGTCATCTAGTCCAACCCCCTGCTCAGGCAGGAAAGCCTAGACCATTTCAGACAAATGGCTGTCCAGTCTCTTCTTAAAAACTTCCAGTGTTGATACCATAGGAGAAAAAAAAAACAACCAAAAATTGAGGCTGGTGTTCCTTTAAAACAAATTAAGATTACTCAGTCCAACACATCCGGAGCCAATAGAAATGCCGGTTTATCACGAGACAAAAATGCATTGTTGGCCAAATTGGTTAGTGATATCATGTTGTTCCTGGTTTGTCAGAAATTAGCGGAAAAATAAAGAAAAGAAGCAGCGATAAAACATTCCACAGGTAGTCCTCGACTTACGATGTCCATTAAACCCCCAATTCACAACTTCTGGAGGCAGGTGGTTCCACTGGTTAATTGTTCTAATTGTCAAAAAGTTTCTCCTTAGTTCCAGGTTGCTTCTCTCCTTGATTAGTTTCCATCTGTTGCTTCTTGTCCAGCTTTCAGGCGCTTTGGAGAAGAGCTTGACTCCCTCTTCTTTGGGGCAGTCCCTGAGATACTGGAACACTGCTATCATGTCCCCCCTAGTCCTTCTCTTCATTAAACTAGAGATCCCCAATTCCAGCAACTGTTCCTTATATGTTTTAGCCTCCAGTCCCCTGATCGTCTTTGTTGCTCTTCTCTGCACTCTTTCCAGAGTCTCAACATCTTTTTTTACATCGGGGCGACCAAAACCGGATGCAGGATTCCAAGTTTCTCGTTATAAAACGATACTAACAGGTGACTCTCCGTCCTGTCACAGGTGGTCCTCCCCTGCAATCTGCTGCGCATGATCTGGAACGCCCAGAAAATTTTCCACATCAACACCCGCCTCCCCTCCGACCTGCATCCCATCAAGGTGGTGGAAGGTGAGTCTGGGGGGGGGGAACGGGGGGGGAACCAATGCATCCCTGGGCAGAATAAGGAGGAGTTTTGGAGCCTGGGAAACTGAGAGGACCCACCCCTGTTTTTTCTGAGTTGGGGGATCGGATTTTGAATGCTGCAACGGTCACAACGGTGAAAAAAAAAACGGTCGTAGGTCACTTTTTCCCGTGCCGTTGAAAATTAGAACGGTCGCGAGACGAGCTGTTGTTTCTAAAATAAAAATGAGAAATGGATGGATTTCTTCCTTTCCTCCCTCCCAGGCGTGAAGGAGCTGAGCAAGAAGCTGGTGATTGTGAACGGCGACGACCCGCTGAGCAAGCAGGCCCAGGAGAACGCCACCCTGCTCTTCAACATCCACTTGCGTTCCACGCTCTGCAGCCGTCGCATGATTGAGGAATTCCGGCTGAGCGGGGAAGCCTTTGACTGGTTGCTGGGTGAAATTGAATCCAAGTTCAACCAGGCCATCGTGAGTACCGGCTGAGCTGTTGTTAGTTGCGAAGGTCGTGTCCCACCCATCGCGACCCCATGGACAGCGTTCCTCCAGGCCTTCCTGTCCTCTGCCGTCTTCTGGAGTCCATTTAAGCTCCCACCTGCTGCTTCAGGGACTCCATCCAGCCACCTCGTTCTCCGTCATCTCCTTCTTCTCTTGCCTTCCATCTTCCCCAGCGTTAGGCTCTTCTCCAGTGAGTCCTTCCTTCTCATTAGGTGGCCAAAGCATTTGAGTTTCAACTTCAGGATTTGGCCTTCTAAAGAGCAGTCAGGGTTGATCTCCTCTAGGACCGACCGGTTGGATCGCCTTGCAGTCCAGGGGACTCGCAGGAGTCTTCTCCAGCACCAGAGTTCAAAGGCCTCCATTCTTTGGCGCTCAGCCTTTCTTATGGTCCATCTTTCACAGCCATGCATTGCCACTGGGAGACTGAGACCCACACACAAAAAGGAAGCATACCTGCCCGACAAAAAGCAAGGAGGAAGAAGTGAAACCGAGCCGTTTTCAGTTCCCGGGGATCCTTTTAAGTTCTGCTCGAAAGTCTAAACTTCTCTCTTTGCACGTTCCTGTTTCCATCTTGAGCAGCTGTGGAAATAGGGCAGGGAGGGGGGCAGAGTTTTCCCTGGGGGGGGCGTTGAACCTAGCCAAGGAGTGCCCCCCCCCGGGACCCTAAACGGCCCAGAATTCCTTGCTGCTCCAGCTCGGTTTCCACGATGGGAAGTAAACACATGCCTAATTGTTTGAGGGTGGAAAATATTGCCCTGGCTTTAAAAGGGGTCAGAAAGATGGCCGGAATCTCCTTGGGACCGGGCCCAAGATTCATAATTTTATCTTGGCTTCTGCTCCCTTTCCTGTAACGGAATCCACGAGGGGTTAGGAGGCTTCTCCTCTGTTTTTTTAGTAGCTCCGTTCCTCCAAGCTGGCCTGATGTGGGTTTGAAGCAAGCCACGTTCAGAAAACATTATCCGCAGTTTAAACAAACTTCCCTTAACTCGGGCCACCTTTGGAGGGGTGGACCTCAACTCCCAGATGTCTCCTCTGATGGCTGTGCTGCTTGGGAATTCTGGGAACTGAAGTCCAGGTTTGTGACGGACGCCCAGAGAAACAGGAGGCTGATCTAGCCTCTGGTGGGATGCTAAGCTGGAAGTTAGTTGTTCATCAAACATACAGGAGGTCCTCAACTTGCGACTCATCGTCCAGTGACTTGTTGAAAAGAGAGGAGTTACAACAGTTCCAGTTGGCTCCCTGCCATGTGACTACACGGCCGTGTCGTGCAGTCGTGTGACTGTTTTACAACGGTTGCGTTGAAAAGCAGCAAAGCTGTACCCAAAGCAAACTATTTGTCCGCTTAACGGCCGCTGCAAGAAGGATCCTAAAATTAGGTTGGTCGCATGACCAATTTCATGTAGGCGCCGTAACTCGAGGACTTCCTGCGGTAATAAAAGCTCTTTGTTTTTCCAAACTTAATGAGCCGTCACACTCGGCCTGGAGTCCAGAAAATATTCCCGGCTGTCATTTTTCCACAGGCCCACCCTGGTGAGATGGTGGGGGCCTTGGCTGCCCAGTCCCTGGGAGAACCCGCTACCCAGATGACCCTGAACACCTTCCACTATGCTGGGGTCTCAGCCAAAAACGTGACCCTGGGGGTGCCTCGGCTGAAGGAACTGATCAACATTTCCAAAAAGCCCAAGACCCCTTCCCTGACGGTCTTTCTGCTGGGACAGTCCGCCCGTGACGCTGAGAGGGCCAAGGTGAGGAGAAGAAGGGGGGTTGGTGGTGAAGTTGGCCTTGGCTGTGGAGTATGAGGGCATCTCAGAAGGTTCCTGGAGGTCTTTCTCCTAACTCAGAATGGAGCTAAATTTTAGGCTGAAGGTGGTAGGTTGTGCCCCCGACGTTTTCTCCCTCCATCTCTTGAGAGCCAACTGCAAATGGGCGGCGAAATCCTAGAGGTAGACCCTCCTCCGCGAGAGCTTCCAAGGTTGGTTCTCCAGCCTTCACCGTCTCCGCGTGTCTCCATCCCAGGATATCCTTTGCCGCTTGGAGCACACCACCCTTCGCAAGGTGACGGCCAACACGGCCATCTACTACGACCCCAACCCTCAGAACACCGTGGTGGCTGAGGACCAGGAGTGGGTGAACGTTTACTATGAGATGCCCGACTTTGACGTCACCCGCATCTCGCCTTGGCTGCTGAGGGTGGAGCTGGACCGCAAGCACATGACGGACCGCAAGCTCACCATGGAGCAGATCGCCGAGAAGATCAATGCTGGTGAGTCGGGGTTGACGGCCGGAGCTCGCTCTGTCCTTTGCCCGTGTCCACCGGCAGCCCGTTGCACAACCTTTCTTCTTCTTCTTCTGCAGGCTTTGGAGATGACCTCAACTGCATCTTCAACGATGACAATGCTGAGAAGCTGGTGCTGCGCATTCGTATCATGAACAGTGATGAGAATAAGATGCAAGAGGTGGGGAAAGCAATCCCCTTACCATTAAACCTCTGGGGATTGGAGTTGACGGGAAGGGTCTTCTTTAGCTGAAGAAAGCAGATACCTCCTCGGGTATCTGAGAGTAGCCATGGCCAACTCATGCATTTTTGACAGCGTTGGTTGTCTATGACCTCTGGGCCTGGTTGGGGTGGGTGTTCTTGAGCCAAAGACAGCCTTGGTTCTACCAACCAACCAATGAGGGTCGAGTCCATGGCTGTGCCAGCAATCCTATGTACCAGGTTTCCAGGAATTTTGGTCCTTAGCTTGGTCTAGGATACTCACAGTTGAAACTACAGGAGTCTACCCATGCATTGTGAGGGTGTCTTCATTGTGTCTTCCAACTGGTATTCATGGATGTGCTTTGCTAGTCTTCTGCCTGTTTGTCCTACAGAGTGGCCGTTGCAGTCCTTACATTGCATGCTGTAGACTATTAAAGTCTCTTTTGAATGGTGTGTAAACGTAGTTAATCTCTGTGTGTCTGTTGATGGCTGACTGAGTGCGAGGCTTCCAGGAATTCCCTAGGGTTTTTGGATTCCATTTGATCTATGATGCTCACTGTAGAAACTACGGTAGAGTCTGCCCATGCATTGTGAGAGTGTCTTCATTGTGACTTCCAACTGTTTATAGATGTGCTTCGTTAGTCTTCTACCTGTTTGTCCTACACAGTGGCTGTTGCAATCCTTGCATTGCATGCTGTTGTTTTTATTGTCTCTTGAATGGTGTGTAAATGTGGTTTATCTCTTATGTGCCTGTTGATGGCTAATTTGTCTTGAATTCCAGGAATTCCCTAGCGTGTTTGGACTGTGCTCGGTCTAGGATACTGTCAGTTACCCAATTGAAACTATGTCAAGTCTGTCCATGTGCTAATTGGTGTTCATGGATGCAGTCTGCTAGTCTTCTGCATGTTTATCCTACATAGTGGTTGTCACCGCGCTTACACCAGGAATCTCCAACCTTAGCAACTTTAAGACATGTAGACTTTAACTCCCAGAATTCTGGGAGTTGATGTCCACAAGTTGCAAAGTTGTCAAGGTTGGAGACCCTTGCCTTGTACTGGATGTGGTACATGAGAGATCTTTCTTCTCTGGTGGCATAGGAGGAAGAGGTGGTGGACAAGATGGACGACGACGTTTTCCTGCGCTGCATCGAATCCAACATGCTGACGGACATGACCCTTCAAGGCATTGAGCAGATCAGCAAGGTGAGGGCAGGAGGCCTGTCCTAACAGCTCCCTCCCCTCCTTAAGAAAGTCCTTATCTTTCCCCCATCCTACCAGGGTTACTGGCCTTGTTAATTCACCAGCCTGCTCCTCCTTCTTCCTCAGGTGTACATGCACCTGCCCCAGACCGACAACAAGAAGAAAATCATAATCACTGAAGATGGCGAGTTCAAAGCCCTCCAGGAATGGATCCTGGAAACCGACGGCGTGAGCCTCATGCGCGTGCTGAGCGAGAAAGACGTGGACCCCGTGCGCACCACCTCCAACGATATCGTGGAGATTTTCACGGTGAGCCCCGAAGCAGCGTGGCATGTCCTTGGGGGTTGGGATAAAGAAGGTCTGGGAGCGTGCCAGGTGGCAACCTGAAGAATCCGTCTTCCTTCGTTACTAGGTGCTGGGAATCGAGGCGGTGAGGAAGGCCCTCGAACGGGAGCTGTACCACGTCATCTCCTTCGACGGCTCCTACGTCAACTATCGCCACTTGGCCCTGCTCTGCGACACCATGACCTGTCGCGGGCACTTGATGGCCATCACGCGACACGGCGTCAACCGCCAGGACACGGGGCCACTCATGAAGTGCTCCTTTGAAGAGACGGTGAGTTTGTGTCGGGCGCGGACGACCAGGCCTTCCTGTGTAGAGCTCAAACAATCTATTGTTTTAAGCCACTAATACAGCGGTTCTCAACCTATGGGTCGCGACCCCATTTGGGGTCGATTGACTATTTCATGGAGGTCGGCAAGCAAGGCTGTCCGCCATTTGTTTCCCCTTTTCCGGCGGGTGCCTTACTTCCCTTGGGCTGGGCCAGCTGGTGGCCCAGCCGGTGGTCGGCCTGCTCTGTCTCTGCCGCTTGCCAGCGACGCCTCGGCCGGCGCAGGGGGCGGCACCACACATGCGCGGTGCTCCCGGGCAGGGAAAGTCCTCAACTTACGACCAGTTGGGTAGTCCTTGATTTACGACCTAGTGACCGGTTTAGTCCTCGACTTACGACCGGTTGGGGGTCGCAGCATTAAAATGGTTGAGAACCACTGCTCTAATACAAGAATCTTCCCAGCGTTGCGGCTTCTGCCTGGAAAGACCAGATAAGGCGCTAAAGCAGACATGTCAAACTCAAGGCCCACAAGCAGACTAGTAGGAGAAGGTGTTGAGTATGTAGCTGGGGGGGGGAGTTGAAGCAGCGGCAGCTCCAGAGAGGCCTGGGACAGAGTCAGCTGGGGCTGCCAGGGCTTGGCGGAGACCCCAGAATCAGCACACGCAGTGTGAATAGACCCAGCCTGGCAGTGGTTGAACTCCTGGGGGTGCAGAGGAGAGGATATAAAAAGAGCGGTTTTGGCTGGAAAGGGAATGGAGTGAGAGGGACAGAAGGCAATAGGGAGGAGAGCAGAGAGACTTCTGTGGGGCAGGCCTGAGGGAGAGAAAGGGGGGCAGGAAAGGAGAGGCTTTTGTGGGGCAGGCCTGTGGGAGAGAAGGGAAGGAGAAGAGCAGAGGCTTCTGTGGGGCAGGCCAGAGGAAGAAAAGAGGAGAATAGGAAGGCTTCTGTGGGGCAGGGCAGGCCTGTGGGAGAGAAGGGGAGGAGAGTAGAGGCTTCTGTGGGGCAGGCCTGAGGGAGAGAAAGGGGCAGGAAAGGAGAGACTTTTGTGGGGCAGGCCTGTAGGAGAGAAGGGAAGGAGAATAGGAGAGGCTTCTGTGGGGCAGGCCTGAGGGAGAGAAAGGGAAGGAGAATAGGAGAGGCTTCTGTGGGGCAGGCCAGAGGAAGAAAAGAGGAGAAGAATAGGAAGGCTTCTGTGGGGCAGGGCTGGCCGGTGGGGGAGAAGGGGATAGGAAGGCTTCTGTGGGGCAGGCCTGAGGCAGAAAAGGGGAGGCGAATAGGAAGGCTTCTGTGGGGCAGGGCAGGCCTAAGGGGAGGAGAATAGAGGCTTCTGTGGGGCAGGCCTGAGGGAGAGAAAGGGAAGGAGAATAGGAAGGCTTCTGTGGGGCAGGGCAGGCCTGTGGGAGAGAAGGGGATAGGAAGGCTTCGGTGGGGCAGGCCTGAGGCAGAAAAAGGGAGGAGAATAGGAAGGCTTCTGTGGGGCAGGCCTGAGGGAGAGAAAGGGGCAGGAAAGGAGAGGCTTTTGTGGGGCAGGCCTGTGGGAGAGAAGGGAAGGAGAATAGGAGAGGCTTCTGTGGGGCAGGCCAGAGGAAGAAAAGAGGAGAAGAATAGGAAGGCTTCTGTGGGGCAGGGCAGGCCTGTGGGAGAGAAGGGGATAGGAAGGCTTCGGTGGGGCAGGCCTGAGGCAGAAAAAGGGAGGAGAATAGGAAGACTTCTGTGGGGCAGGTCTGAGGGAGAGAAGGGGAGGAGAAGAGGCTTCTGTGGGGCAGGGCAGGCCTGAAAAGGGGAGGAGAATAGAGGCTTCGGTGGGGCAGGCCTGAGGGAGAGAAGGGAAGGAGAATAGGAGAGGCTTCTGTGGGGCAGGCCTGAGGCAGAAAAGAGGAGAAAAATAGGAAGGCTTCTGTGGGGCAGGGCAGGCCTGTGGGAGAAAAGGGGAGGAGAGTAGGAGAGGCTTCTGTGGGGCAGGGCAAGCCTAAGGGGAGGAGAATAGAGGCTTCTGTGGGGCAGGCCTGAGGGAGAGAAGGGGAGGAGAATAGGAAGGCTTCTGTGGGGCAGGCAGGCCTGAGGAAAAGAAGGGGATAGGAAGGCTTCTGTGGGGCAGGGCAGGCCTGAAAAGGGGAGGAGAATAGAGGCTTCTGTGGGGCAGGCCTGAGGCAGAAAAGGGGAGGAGAATAGGAAGGCTTCTGTGGGGCAGGGCAGGCCTGAGGGAGAAAAAGGGAGGAGGATAGCAGAGGCTTCTGTGGGGCAGGCCTGAGGGAAAGACGGCGAGGAGAATAGAGGCTTCTGTGGGGCAGGCAGGCCTGAGGAAGAGGATAGGAGGCTTCTGTGGGGCAGGGCAGGCCTGAGGGAAAGAAGGCGAGGAGAATAGCAGAGGCTTCTGTGGGGCAGGGCAGGCCTGAAAAGGGGAGGAGAATAGCAGAGGCTTCTGTGGGGCAGGCCTGAGGGAGAGAAGGGGAAGAGAATAGAGGCTTCTGTGGGGCAGGCCTGAGGGAGAGAAGGGGACAGGAGAGGGGAGGCTTGTGTGGGGCAGGGTAGGCCTGAGGGAAAGAAGGCAAGGAGAATAGAGGCTTGTGTGGGGCAGGGCAGGCCTGTGGAAGAAAAGAGGAGTAGGAAGGCTTCTGTGGGGCAGGGCAGGCCTGAAGGAGAGAAGGGGACAGGAAAGGAGAGTCTTCTGTGGGGCAGGCCCTCTAGTTTTTACGTAGTGAGTCCAGGCTAGTTCCTCGCTTGACCCCTCCTCCCAACTGACACAGCTGCCCCCCCCCCAAATGTTTGGGGGTTGGGACCAAGACCTTTACTCCGTGGTGGTCCTGTGGCCCGTATACCACCCATGGGGCTCGTACTACCTTCTCCAGGTCGATGTCCTGATGGAGGCGGCCGCCCATGGCGAGAGCGACCCCATGAAGGGGGTCTCGGAAAACATCATGCTGGGCCAGCTGGCGCCTGCGGGCACCGGTTGCTTCGACCTGCTTTTGGACGCGGAAAAATGCAAATTCGGCATGGAGATCCCCACCAACATCACCGGGCTGGGCGTCGGAGGGCGTAAGTCCTGGTCGCCTCTCTTGGAGGGGGGGTCCAAGGAAGGGGACCCAATTTTGCGACCTTTCTCGCCACCGTCGTTAAGCAAATCGCTGCATTCGTTGAGTGAGTCACGTGGCCGTTAAGCGAATCCCCATTGACTGCTTGTCGGAAAGTCGCAAAAGGGGATCACGTGACCCCAGGGGTGCTGCAGCCATCATAAATGCGAGTCAAGCCTCTGAATTTTGATCCCTGGACTCCGGGGATGCTGCAACAGAGATTTAAGTGTGAAAAACAGTCCTTGGTCGCTTTTTTTCAGTCCCATGTGACTTTGAACGGTCACTAAATGAACGGCTGTAAGCTGAGGACTATCTACATCAAATATCAGCATCAAATCTGACCCGCGTGGAGGGTCCTGGGTTGGGGAAGGCCAGGGTTATCCTCCAGTCCCAGAGTGGTTATAATTAACCGTCGGGGTAACCTTCCACATCTGGGAGAGGAAAACATCTGGGTGCGCCTTTTGCACCCAGCACCCCCGCTGCTCCAGCCTCTTCCTTGGGGGCGCCGGTCCTGCTCACTCTCCTCTTCCCTTACAGCTACAGGCATGTTCTTCGGCTCTGCGCCCAGCCCCATGGGCGGGGTGTCCCCTGCCACCACCCCGTGGAACCAAGGTGCCACGCCAGCCTACGGCGCCTGGTCGCCCAGCGTGGGTAGGTATCCAGAAAGCGCTCCTTCCTGGTTTGGGACTAAGTGGGTTACCTCGATGGTGGTTTGTACGGATGGGCTGATTTTCATCGGTCGAGCAATTAAGGGGAGGGGGCGTCGATGGGTCCCACGGAGGACAGATCACAAACCCCGACAGCTTTTTTTATCGTGGAAATAACGCCTGGCAGGATCTCTAGGTCAGCAGGAAAAAAAACCACTCTGGTTTTATTCCGTTTGTAATAAAAACGGTGAACTTTGCGCACCGGGCTGTTTCCCCTTTTTTAAAATCTTGGCTTGGTAATCGGAGAATTCCATTGTGGGTGTTGAAGCTTGAGAGCACTTAATCTAAAGTGTACTTCAAATGTGCAGCCCCCCACTTCCTCCCCCCGGGTGGGTCGCTACCCTTGGGGGCTTCCCAGCTGCCCACGCCAGCAGTTCAGAGTTTGTGGGATGCTCAGAGCAAGGGGAAGAAGAAGAAAGTGTGTGGTCTCCATTAAATTTATTTCCAATTAAGCACTCCTGGGTTTATTGGGAGGGAGGGAGGGAGGGAGGGAGGGAGGGAGGGAAGGAAGGGAGGGAGGGAGGGAGGGAGGGAGGGAAGGAGGGAGGGCAATGGATGGAACCTCATCGAACTCAACCTGGAACTAAAAAGAGGGAGGGAGGGAGGAAGGAAGGAAGGAAGGAAGGAAGGAAGGAAGGAAGGAAGGAAGGAAGGAAGGAAGGAAGGAAGGAAGGAAGGAAGGAAGGGCAATGGGTGGAAACTCATCAAACTCAACCTGGAACTAAGGAGAGGAAGGAAGGAAGGAAGGAAGGAAGGAAGGAAGGAAGGAAGGAAGGAAGGAGGAAGGGCAATGGATGGAAACTCATCAAACTCAACCTGGAACTAAGGAGAGGAAGGAAGGAAGGAAGGAAGGAAGGAAGGAAGGAAGGAAGGAAGGAAGGAAGGAAGGAAGGAAGGAGGAAGGGCAATGGATGGAAACTCATCAAACTCAACCTGGAACTAAGGAGAGGAAGGAAGGAAGGAAGGAGAGATGGGAAGGTAGAAAAGAACGGGAGAGATGGGAAGGAAGGAAGGAAGGAAGGAAGGAAGGAAGGAAGGAAGGAAGGAAGGAAAGAGATGGGTAGGGAAGGGAGGAGAAATGAGAAGGAAGGAAGGAGAGAGATGGGAAAGGAAGGAAGAAATGAGGGAAGGGGGCTGGTTTCTCTCTCAACTGCAATTCTCCCTTCCTCCTCTTTGCAGGCAGTGGAATGACTCCCGGGGCCGCCAGTTTCTCCCCCAGCGCGGCTTCCGATGCCAGCGGTTACAGCCCTGGGTATTCCCCTGCCTGGTCGCCCACCCCAGGCTCCCCCGGCTCTCCAGGGCCCTCCAGCCCCTACATTCCGTCTCCAGGTAACGTGGCTACCCCAGTCCTGCAGTCCCTCCCAGTGCTCTCCTCAGAGTGCGGAATCCTGGATTAACGTCGGTTTCCTTCTGCCTTTCCAGGTGGTGCTATGTCTCCCAGCTACTCCCCAACCTCTCCCGCCTACGAGCCACGCTCGCCTGGGGTCTACACCCCGCAAAGCCCCAGCTACAGCCCCACCTCCCCATCCTACAGTCCCACCTCTCCTTCGTACTCTCCAACAAGCCCGAATTACAGCCCAACCAGCCCCAGCTACAGCCCCACTTCCCCGAGTTACTCTCCCACTAGCCCCAGCTACAGCCCGACGTCGCCCAGCTACAGCCCGACCAGCCCCAGCTACAGCCCAACTTCACCTAGTTATTCTCCGACCAGCCCCAGCTACAGTCCAACCAGCCCCAGCTACAGCCCGACATCGCCCAGCTACAGCCCGACCAGCCCCAGCTACAGCCCGACGTCACCCAGTTACAGCCCAACCAGCCCCAGCTATAGCCCAACATCCCCCAGCTACAGCCCAACCTCCCCCAGCTACAGCCCGACCTCCCCTAGCTACAGCCCTACCAGTCCTAATTACAGCCCAACCTCTCCAAACTACACCCCGACTTCTCCCAGCTACAGCCCGACTTCGCCCAGCTACAGCCCGACCTCTCCTAATTACACCCCGACGTCTCCAAACTACAGCCCAACATCTCCCAGTTACTCCCCGACTAGCCCTTCCTACAGTCCCACCTCGCCCAGCTACTCTCCTTCCAGCCCCCGCTACACCCCACAGTCCCCCACTTACACCCCTTCATCGCCTAGCTACAGCCCCAGCTCGCCCAGCTACAGCCCGACCAGCCCCAAATACACCCCGACTAGCCCGTCCTACAGCCCCAGCTCTCCGGAATACACCCCGACCAGCCCCAAGTACAGCCCGACCAGCCCCAAGTACAGCCCGACCTCGCCCACCTACAGCCCGACCACGCCGAAGTACAGCCCGACCAGCCCCACCTACTCGCCGACGTCGCCGGTGTACACCCCGACCTCGCCGAAATACAGCCCGACCTCGCCCACCTACTCGCCCACCTCCCCCAAGTACAGCCCGACCTCCCCGACTTACTCGCCCACCTCCCCCAAGGGCTCCACCTACTCGCCGACCTCTCCCGGCTACAGCCCCACATCGCCAACCTACAGCCTCACCAGCCCGGCCATCAGTCCAGACGACAGCGACGAGGAGAACTGAAGAAAGAAGGGCTCCCGTCCGGGCGGAGAGGAGTTGGGGTGTGATGGCCGGGTGACAATTTGTTGAGAAGTCTGGACATTTTGCGGGGGGCTTAACCTGCCCAGTTGCCAAAGGAAAACCAAGATTTTTAGGGGGGGGTCTTCCTTCAGCACCCCCTCTTCCGTGGCCCTGGTTTGAAGACGGCCTCAATTCTTCTTTTCGACTGTTCTTTTCAGCCTGTTTTGACCTTTCAGGGGAAAAAAACAAACAAAAACAGCCAACCTTGTAAACGATTGGCGTAGATTTCCTAATGAACCCACAAAACCTGATGGGATAACTGGGGGGGTACCCCAATTCCTACCGAACCCCTGTTATTAAGTACCACGGCCCAGCTGGGACCTCCACAGTGGGCTCTCGTTGTATCGGTTGGGATTTATTTATGTTGAAAACTAGAAGATTTCTTGACTTTTGGTGCATTTGTGTTTTCACTTCGACTGGGGAGGGGGGCGCGCGTTTCAAGCCCCCCCCAAAACTCTTGCCCCGATCTAATTTTTAAATTGAACCTTTTTTGGGGGGAGGGTGGACGGAGCCCGGTTTCGGCTGAGTTTTCTTTTGAGTCCTGCGTAGCATGTTTAAAAAAATAATAATCCAGATTCTTCCCCCCCCCCCCCCCGGCTCTGCTTCTTTCCTGCTGGGGGGAGAGTGGGGGTCGGTGTGGGGAGGGGGCCGAGAGGCTTTGATGGGGCAGTGGGACGATAGTTATGCCTTCCCCCAGCAACAAAGGGAGGAAAGGAGCGAAACAAGGCAGTCGAAGCGACGTTCTTTCATTCGTTCGTTGAGTGTTTTGGGATTCTTGCTTTTTTTTCTCTCTCTCTGCGCAATTTCTGTAACTTTCTGGACAAAAAAAAATAAATAAATTTTTTTTATTAACGGTTGACTAATGGCCAGTGTCCGTTCCGAAGTTTTAAATTGTGCAAATGGGGGGGGGTTTCTCTTTTAGAATACAGGCCATCCTCAACTTACGACTGGTTACTTACTGTTCGAAGTTAACGACCGACTTCAAAATGGGGATTTACAACCCAGATTTGACGTTCCAGCAGTTGGGGGGGGGTCATCCCTGTGGTCATGTGATGCCCCCCCCTTCAGACATAGGGCACCGGTCGCATTTGCAGCGTCTCGTGATCACACGTTACAACACTTTTGTCTAAAACTTGCAGCGGCTTCCATTTTTCAGCAAAACTGCGTCCACAACAAACATTAAAGTTTTGAAGAAGAGACTGGACAGCCATTTGTCTGAAATGGAATAGGGTTTCCTGCCTGAGCAGGGGGTTGGACTAGATGATCTCCAAGGTCCCTTCCAACTTTACTATTATTTTTATTATTAATGACCGTGCCGCTTAACCTCAAAAGGACAAAAAAACAACAACCCCAGGTCGGTTATAGGATTGACCTGTTTTACGACCGTAACGGGCTGGGTCCAGTACGGTCAGAACTGAAGGACCACCTGTTCCATGCTCCCCAGGATGGCTGGGGACCTCAGGATGGCAAGACTTGGGAGGGGGCAACAAGGACTCTCCGGGGTGGTCCTTGTGTTACAGATTGTGTTGTCCTTGGGGGAGCACAGTGCCCCTCCCCTCTTATAGTTCAGGCAGTTAGTGAAAACTGGCTAGGGAATTCTGGGCGTTGAAGTCCCCAAGTCCTAAAAGGCCCATCGTTCCCCACCCCTGTCTTAAAAATTGCCGTGGGTGAGGAACACAGCCATATTCATTTCCCTTTTTGCATCCTTTGTGGTCAGTTTCACTTCAGGTGTGTGTGTGTGTGTGTGTGTGTGTAATTCCCAGAGTCATAAAATTGAGGCCACAAGGCTACCAGGATCATTAAACCAGCTGACTGTCACGGGTGCAAATCAGGCTGCCTGGAACAGCAATACTGGAAAATCCATTGTTAAGCAGGGCAGTCATTAAGTGGGGCATCACATGACCTGATTCCACAACTTTTTTGCCACGGTCGTTAAGCAAGATGTAACCATGGCCTGCCACCTTCTTAGTGACTTTGCTCATTGGGGAAGCTGGCTGGGTTGCCAATAGTGACCATGTGATCCCGGGACGACACCACAACCGTCATCCATACTTTTGGATTGCTAAGCCCCCAAGTTGCAACCCGCAGGAAAGCTGTGGTGGTCATAAGGGCAAGGACCTGTCACGAGTCATATTTTTCCGTGTTAGTGCAACTTTGAACGGTCATTAAGCAAATAAGTTGTAAGTTGAGGACTCCCTGTATTTTAAAATCTCCCCAAGCTCATTATGTCCCAACAGGCAAAGAAACAGGAAGTCCCTCCCTAAATCCCCCCTCCCCAGCATGCTCGCTGGGGAATTCTGGGAGTTGGAAGTCCACACATGGACAAACATGGCAGATGGAACGTTGGGGGTTGGACTAGATGACCTCCAAGGTCCCTTCCAACTTTATTATTATTATTATTATAAGATTGTGAGTGTGTGTGTGCAATGCAAACAGCGGGATGGTTAACGAGTCTCGCAAGGGCCGCTCCAATCAAACCTCCAGAGGCAGGAGCAGATGACCCTCAAAAAAACAGATAGTCCTCAACTTACGACCAAAATGGAGCCCAACATTTCTGGCACTAAGCGAGACATTTGTTAAGTTTGTTCAATTTTGCCTTTCTTTGCAACCTTTCCTGCCGCGGTTGTTAAGCGAGCCACTGCAGTTTGTTCAATTAGTAACGCGGTCGCTAAGCGAATCCGGCTTCCCCATTGCACTTTGCTTCTCAGAAGGTGGCCCCGGGACGCTGCGACCGTCATAAATACGAGTCAGTTGCCAACTGCCGGAATTCGGATCACAGGAATTAGGTCAAAAGGGTCAAAACCGTCACTAGCGGTGTCGTCGCAATTTCCAGCGGTCATTAAATGAGTGATGGATTTTTTTGGGGTTTGGGTGGGGTTTTTTTTTTTGCAATTGCTCCCACTTTTTCTCTCTTCCAGCTGTCTAAAGCCCACCCACCCTTTCGTAGTGGGGTCCTTCCCATCCTCCCCCTGCGGCAAATGCTGCGACACAACGCCCCTGCGAGGTAGACCAGTCCCACAGACCAGAAAAAGACCCTCTTTCCCTCCAGGAGGATGCAGGCTCTTCCGAACCCTCTTGGCGCCGCTCTCTGCACCGCTGGCTCTACAGCCAATAAATAATTAGAATTATTTCCATTTCATCGGCTTTCCTGGAAAACATGTTTTCCACTCGGATTCCAACCCACCCAGAGGAGGCGTCTCTTTGTGCTTCCGGGAAAAGCGAAGCGTCATAAAACGGGAGTCAGGGTCAAAAACGCCCCTATTGGGGGCAGGATTAATTAATTAATTAATGTTGCAATGAACTAATTGCCAAAAAAACAAATGAAAAAAAAAGGAATCTGCGTTGGCCGGGAATCGAACCCGGGTCAACTGCTTGGAAGGCAGCTATGCTCACCACTATACCACCAACGCGAATTGTGCTAGCGAGTAGTGAAGAGTTCTACATAAAGGAGATTTTGCATGCTCGGTTGCACGCAATTCAAAAATACGAGGGGACACGGGTTCAGCCGGGGGGAGGGCGGGGGAGAGGAGACCCGACGTGCTGCTTTTCTTCCGTGTCCGGGGAAAGCTTTTTGTCCGCTCAGCAAAAGCCACGGGGAAGAAAACCATCTGGCAGCGGTGGGATTCGAACCCACGCCCCCGGAGGGACTGGAGCCTAAATCCAGCGCCTTAGACCGCTCGGCCACGCTACCTCCGCTGGGGGCCAGTGGGAAGCGAAGCACAGACATTTTTAAGAGTGCAAATGGGGAATGGGGGGGGGGGGAGACGAGAGGTGGCAGTGCCTTATGGGTCTGGGTCTCCCCGCAGCCGCGGGGGGAGAGGGTGTCAGCCTGCACAGGGGGTCGAGGTTGATGCCCCCCCCTAAGAATGGAGACTGATTGCAAGTGGGGAAGGGGTGTGGACCCTCCCCCCCCAGCTGAGCCCCCCCCCCAAGTCACGGATCTCTATCCAGGGCAGCTTTCCCGGAGTGGAGCCTGGATGCCAGCTGGGGACGATGGGGCCTGGAATCCCACCCGTCCGGGAAGCAGCCAGGCGAAGAGGTACAAGCCCCTTTGGGGGACCCTCCCTCCCCCACCCCTCCCGACGCCCAGCGCTGGAGCCTTGAAGCCCCAACAGCTGATCCAATAATGATAAGAATAATAGTAAAGTTGGAAGGGACCTTGGAGGTCATCTAGTCCAACCCCCTGCTCAGGCAGGAAACCCTACACCATTTCGGTCAAACGGCCGTCCAGTCGCTTCTTAAAAACTTCCAGTGTTGGAGCATTCACGGCTTCTGGAGGCAGGTACGGACCGGGAACGATGGGAGTTGGAGTCCCACCTCTCCGAGAAGCCGGCAGGGAAAGAGATACCGATGCTCTCCGGGGGGGGGGAGAAGCGGGCCCGATCCCGGAATCCGCCGATCTCAGCCCAGCGTTGGGAGTTTCCCCCCATCCCCGAGCGGCAACCTGGGTCCCCGCTGGGAATGATGGGGCTTGGAGTGCCACCCCTCCAGGAAGCCGGCTGGCAAATGGGGCCAAATCTCAGGCACGGCAAGGGGAAGGTAGACTGTGCTTATCCAGGGAGGCTCTGCGAAGGGCTACCTCTTCCCGCCCCGCAGTTTCCCCCGAGCTGGAGCTTTTCAGGTGGGCCGGGGATGATGGGGGCTGGAGTCCGACCCAACCGGGAAGCCTCTCTGTCCGGACATTGGCCGTGCCCAGCGGGAGGGAGCAAGAAGATGTCCCGGAGACGGGCAGCGTCAGCTGGCGCGCAGCCTAGACTGCAAGGTAGACTGCTCCTGACCGAGGAAGCTCTGCGGAGGGTTGCCCCCCCCCTCGCCGCCCTCTCGGAGTCCCTGGCTGGCTCTCCCCCTAGCCTAGCCCCACAGTTTCCCCAAGCTGGGAACTTGGAGGCGGGGGCTGCGGACGATGGGCTCTGCAGTCCCAACCCAGCGGGAAGCCTCTCTCGCTGCTGTCTATACCCGGCTTGCGGGGGGGGAGGCAGGAAGAAGCCCCCGCAGGCTGGCTTGGAAAGTTCGCCTGGCTAAGGTAGACTGCGCCTATCCGGGGAAGCTGCGGACGATGGGCTCTGCAGTCCGAGCCCAACCGGGAAGCCTCTCTCGCTGTCTATGGCCGGCTTGCGGAAGGGGGGGGGGAAGAGCAGGAAGCAGCCCCCGCAGGCTGGCTTGGAAAGTTCGCCTCGCTAAGGTAGACTGCGCCTGTCCGGGGAGGCTGCGGACGATGGGCTCTGCAGTCCGAGCCCAACCGGGAAGCCTCTCTCGCTGTTTATGGCCGGCTTGCGGAAGGGGGGGGGAAGAGCAGGAAGCAGCCCCCGCAGGCTGGCTTGGAAAGTTCGCTTGGCTAAGGTAGACTGCGCCTGTCCGGGGAGGCTGCGGACGATGGGCTCTGCAGTCCGAGCTCCAACCGGGAAGCCTCTCTCTTGCCGGGGCGGGGGGGGGGGCAAGGCAGGAAACAGCCTCCGCAGGCTGGCTTGGAAAGTTCGCCTGGCCAAGATAGACTGCGCCTGTCCGGGGAGGCTCTGCGCTGGGTCCCGGCTCTTCCCCGCCCAGCCCCTCCGGCGGGCGTTGCCTGCCCCGCAGTTCCCGGGCTGCGCCTCTCCAGGCACCGGGCGCTCTCTGCAGCTGCTGGCGGCCGGCCGAGCGCGGCTTCCCCTGGGCGGCCTCGCTTCCTCCTCCTCCTCCGCCGCCGCCTCCTCCGCCTCCGCCTCCTGCTTCGCCTCCGGCCCCTCCGCCTCCCGCTCCGGCCGGCTGCAGAGCGCCTCGGTCGGGCCGGCCATGGGCAGGCGCCGCCGGGCACGGGAGCCGCCCGCCCGGCCGCCGCTGCTGCTGCTGGCGCTGGCCTCCTTCTCGGCGCTGCTGCTCGCCTCGCTCAGCCTCCTGCTGGCCGCCTGGCCCCGCCACGCCGCCGGACTCGGCCGGCCGGACCTCGTCGATGCCGCCCCCGGCGCCGTGCCGCAGGTGAGGGAGGGGGGGCGGGCTGCCTGGAGTGGGGAGGGGTCCCTGCTTTCCCCCCCCGTGGGTGGGGCAAAGGTGGCTGGGGAGGGGTCCCTTCTTGCCCCCCCCGCCTGATGGGTGGGTGGGGCAAGGACCTGCGACCCCCACTCCCACTCCACTCACCTGCACCGGGGGTGGGTGGGTGGGTGGGAGGCAAATTAAAGCAAAAGGGGTCTTAGCTGCTGGGGAGGGGTCCCTTCTTGCCCCCCCCGCCTGGGAAGTGGGGCAACAGGAGGGCCCCCCTCCTATCCCACGCACCTGCCCCCAAGAGGTGAAGGCGAAGGGGTCTTAGCCGCTGGGGAGGGGTCCCTTCTTGCCCCCCCACCTGTTGGGTGGGTGGGGCAAGGACACGACCCCCCACTCCCATCCCGCTCACCTGCACCAGGGGGGGTGGGAGGAAAATGAAAGCGAAAGCTGGGGAGGGGATCCCTTGCCCCACCCCGCCTGATGGGTAGGTGGGGCAAGGACCTGCGACCCCCACTCCCACCCCTCTCACCTGCACTGTGGGTGGGTGGGTGGGAGGGAAGTGAAAGCAAAAGGGGTCTTAGCTGCTGGAGAGGGGTCTCTTCTTCCCCCCCCCGCCTGGGGAGTGGGGCAACAGGAGGGGCCCCCCTCCTATCCCACGCACCTGCCCCCCAAGAGGTGAAGGCGAAGGGGTCTTAGCCGCTGGGGAGGGGTCTCTTTTTGTTCCCCCCCCAGCTGGCAAGTGGGCAACAGGCAGGAAGGCGACCCCCGCTCACCTGCTGGGGGGGGGAGTCAAGGCGAAGGGGGCTTGGTGGCCGAGGTGGGGGCGTCTGTCCCTTTTGACTGGTTGATGGGACAGGATGTGGGACCCCCACCCCCAGCCTGCTCACCTGTTCCAGGGGGAGGTGAAGGCAAAGGGGGAGGCTTGGACGGTGTGGGGAGGCTGTGTCTCCTTGCCCCCCTCCCCAGGGGTGGGGGTGGAGGGGGGGGAACGCAGGACCCCCCCCACTCCCATCTCACTCACCTGCCCTGCCGGAGGGTCTTAAGGCAAAGTTGCCTTGGCTGCTCTCTTTTCACCCCTTGCTGGGGGGGGGCTGGACGCGGGACCCCCACTCCCAGCCTGCTCACCAGCGAAGAGGGGGGTGTCAAGGCCTAAGGGGGGGCTTGGTGGCCAAGGAGGAAGGGTCTTCTTGGCCCCCCCCAACTCAACTCCTCTGGTGGTGAGGACGAGGGGGGGGACGTGGAATTCCCACCCCCCCACTCTATTCAGGTGCAGGGGGGGTGTCAAGGAGGCACGAAGAAGACATTCCTTGGTGGGGGGGCACCTTAGCCTCATCTGGGCCACAGGAGCCTCCCCCCCCTCCTATTCACCTGCCAGGCGCCCGCAGCACGTGTGGCTGGGGAGAAGTTCCTTAAAGCACTTTCGGAAAGTATCTCCCCCCCCCTTCCTTCTTGCCTGCCCCCCCTCCGTGGGAAAGGGTTTGGCCCACAGCAGGGGTGGGGCGGCCCTTGGGGGGGGTTTGCTCCGTGGGTGGGGACGCTCCTTTGCCCTAACCGACCTCTTTGTCTTGCAAAGCCCCCTCCCCAGCGGTGCCGAGGGTCTGAAGTTTCCTCCCCCCCCCCGTTGGCAGAGCTGAGCCTCTGGATGAGATGCCCCCCCTTCCAAAACTTTTCAGGGGTGGGGAGAGCTTGACCTTCCATGGGGAGGGGGGGCTGAGGACGCATGCCGTAAAAGGGGTGGGGGAAGCCCCCAGCCAAAACCCGTCCTTCTTTTGGGGGGGGCAGTTCCTCGCTGGTGCCCTGGCCGTGCTGAATGCACCTGAGACTTCTGAGTGGGGGGCTTTGGGTGGGCCGGAGGGGAGGGGCACAGCTGCCCCTTTGCACTGCTTTCCCACCCCACCCTTGGACCCCACAGCCAGCAGCTGGCCTGGCCTGGCCTGGCCTGGCCTTCGGAGGCTGGATGGCTGCCTGGCCTGGCCAGGGTCCTGCAGCCGCTTCCCCTGCCTCCAATCCCTGGGAGGGGGGAGGCCCCGGCAGCTGTTTTGTGGGGCTGACCAGGCCTGGAGTACTCTCGGCCGCAGTGACAGCATTCGATCCCGCAACCGGTTGGTTAAGGCTGCCCGTAAGCCTGGGATGGCAGGTCAAAATGAAATGAGTTTTTAAAGACTTTAAATACTGTTGGCAAGTATTTTTAGCCCGTTTGCTCTAGAAACTAGGAGACTAGGCGACAGAGAGTTCTAGTCCTGCCATAGACATAAAAGTTGGCTGGGTGACTTTGGGCCAATCACCAGGTGAGGGTGAGTTCTAGTCCTGCCTTCGGCATGAAAACCAGCTGAGTGACTCTGGGCCAATCACCAGGAGACGGTGAGTTCTAGTCCCGCTTTCGGCATGAAAGCCGGCTGGGTGACTTTAGGCCAATCAGCAGGAAAGGATGAATTCTAGTTTCCCCCGTCTTCTTAGGCATGAAAGCCAACTGGGTGAGTTTAGACCAGTGACCAGGAGAGGGTGAGTTCTAGTCCCAACTTAGGCTTGAAAACCAACTGGGTGACTCTGGGCCAATCACCCGGAGACGGAGTTCTAGTCCCGCCTTAGGCATGAAAACCAACTGGGTGACTTTGGGCCAATCACCAGATGACAGGGAGTTCTAGTCCCGCCTTAGGCATAAAAGCCAACTAGGTGACTTTGGGCCAATCACCAGGAGACAGGGAGTTCTAATCCCGCCTTAGGCATGAAAACCAATTGGGTGACTTTGGGCCAATTACCAGGTGACGGGGAATTCTAGTCCTGCCTTAGGCATGAAAGCCAGCTGGGTGACTTTAGGCCAATCACCAGGAGACGGTGAGTTCTAGTTCCAACTTAAGCATGAAAACCAACTGGGTGTCTTGGAGCCAACCTCCCGCAAACTGGGAATTCTAGTCCTGCACTAGCTATGAAAGCCAGCTGGGTGATTTTGGACCAACCACCAGGTGACAGGGAATTCTAGTTGTGCCTTAACCATGAAAGCCAGCTGGGCGACTTTGCCCCAATCCCTCTCTTAGGGACGTTATGGTGGGTTAATAGCAGGAGGAACACATCTTTGATATGTTCCCCGCCTTGGCTGGCTTGTAAAAATAAGGAAGGCAGGATACACAAAATAAAACAAATAAGTTGACAGAGGATGAGAACCACGGAGCGTGTGCAGAGGGCTCGGGGAGTCCAAATCCGTACCCCTTGCCTTGTTTGCGAGAACGTTTCTTCTCAATACTGCCTAATTCTGCTCAGATAAACTCCGCTGCTTTAATGCTATTTTTTTTTCTCTTATTTATTACAATCGTCTGGGAAGAAAAATACTTTTTATGCCAGAAAAACATTTTTGGATCTTTGGTTTTGTTTTGTTTTTTAATCACGTGGTTTGAACTCTGCGCGCCGGAGCAAAAAGAGGGTTATTAAACAAAACTAGGAGACGATTGCAGGCCCAGCCCACCCCCGCATGCCCCAAACAGGTGTCCCCAGATGTTGCAGCCGTCCAGCCCCACATCTGGAAGGGCTGCATCCCCAGCCCAGAGCGCCATTTGCATTCGGAACAGGCCAACGGATACACACACACACACACACACACACACACACACACACACACACACACACACACACACACACACATATATTTTAAAAACCTCGTGATTTTGAGGTCTGTTCCGTTTGCTGGAGCTAAAGATAGATGTGTTTGGCCTCCTTCCAACCTGCGCATTTTTTTTAAATTTTATTTTAAAAACCTCTCGCCACCAGCTGAGCGCAAAACAATCCGCAAATCTGCTTTTCTTAAATTATTTTTGTTTTGTTTTATTCTGCAAGGCCCAAACAGCTGGGGAATTGGGACATCTGTTTTGCTATGTTGCCATAGCAACCTCCGCTCGGGCCTGCTCACCACCACCCCCCCTGAACTAAATTTCAAACTTTTCCCATGGAGGAATTGCCCCCCCCCATCTCGTCTTCAAGCATAAGCCCTGATTGGTGGGCAAACACTTTAAAACAGGGGTCTTCAAACTTGGCCCTTTGATGACTTGTGGAGTTCAACTCCCAGAATTCCTCAGCCAGTTTGCCTGGCTGAGGAATTCTGGGAGTTGAAGTCCACAAGTCATCAAAGGGTCATAGTTCCCTCATGCTGGCTGAGGAATTCTGGGAGTTGAAGTCCACAAGTCATCAAAGGGTCATAGTTCCCTCATGCTGGCTAAGGAATTCTGGGAGTTGAAGTCCACAAGTCATCAAAGGGTCATAGTTCCCTCATGCTGGCTGAGGAATTCTGGGAGTTGAAGTCCACAAGTCATAAAAGGGACATAGTTCCCTCACGCTGGCTGAGGAATTCTGGGAGTTGAAGTCCACAAGTCATCAAAGGGTCATAGTTCCCTCATGCTGGCTGAGGAATTCTGGGAGTTGAAGTCCACAAGTCATCAAAGGGTCATAGTTCCCTCATGCTGGCTGAGGAATTCTGGGAGTTGAAGTCCACAAGTCATCAAAGGGTCATAGTTCCCTCATGCTGGCTGAGGAATTCTGGGAGTTGAAGTCCACAAGTCATCAAAGGGTCATAGTTCCCTCATGCTGGCTGAGGAATTCTGGGAGTTGAAGTCCACAAGTCATCAAAGGGTCATAGTTCCCTCATGCTGGCTGAGGAATTCTGGGAGTTGAAGTCCACAAGTCATAAAGGGGTCCTAATTCCCTCATGCTGGCTGAGGAATTCTGGGAGTTGGTCCACAAGTCATAAAGGGGTCCTAGTTCCCTCACGCTGGCTGAGGAATTCTGGGAGTTGTAGTCCACAAGTCATCAAAGGGGCAAGTTTGAAGACCCTGCTTGTGGACTTCCACTCCCAGAATTCCTCAGCCAGGCATGCATGCAAAAAAAAAAAAAAATGGGTTTCGATTTTCAAATTGACCTCTTCACTCTTTGGAAATCGTGACAATGTTGGGGAGGATGGTTTGTGTAGTCCGGTGGCTTGACTTGGGCTCTTCTTTTTTTTCTCAGAAAGTGCTGTCGGAGGAGTTGGACCCGGTAAGCGAACGGATGTTTTTGCCCCACCGCGGTGAAGAATTTTATTTTGCATGCACTGGACAGCCATTTGTCTGAAATGGGTTAGGGTTTCCTGCCGGAGCAGGGGGTTAGACTAGATGACCTCCAAGGTCCCTTCCGAGTCTCTTTATTTTTTTATTTCCCTCCCTCCCTCCCTTCTCCAACACTGGAAGTTTTAAGAAGAGACTGGACAGCCACTTGTCTGAAATGGAATAGGGTTTCCTACCTGAGCAGGGGGTTGGACTAGATGACCTCCAAGGTCCCTTCCAACTTTATTACTGTTATTGTTATTATTGGCAACTTTGTGCAATGGGCTGTTTTCTGCCATCTGCAATCCTCGGCTTAACAACAGTTCATTTAGTGACTGTTTGAAGAATAAAACAGAATAGAATAGAACAGAATAATAAAATACAGAGTAGATTACAACAGAACAGAATAGAATAGAATAGAATAGAATGGAATAGAACCAAATAGAACAGAATAGAATAATAAAATATAGACTAGAATAGACTAGACTAGAATAGAATAATAAAATATAGAATATAATAGAACAGAACAGAATAGAATAGAGCAGTGGTTCTCACCCTGTGGGTTGGGACCCCATTTGGGGTCGAACGACCATTTCACGGGGGTCGCCAAACAACGCAGTCCACCATTTCCCCCCCCCTTTTCCTTAGCTGTGCTCCTCCCTTTTATTCTACTGGCTTTTGAAAGCCAATAGAATAGAGTCTCTTGAATAGAGTCTAATTCTATTGGCTTTCCAAAGCCAATAGGAATTGTCCAGGCTGTCTCTGCCCTGCTGAGCCCGCCAAAAGCCCCATTCTGCAAACGGTGCTGCACCAGTTGAATAGTGTTCGACTTACGACCGGTTGAGTAGTCCTCAACTTACGACCGGTTGGGGGTCACGGCATTAAAAAGGTTGAGAAGCACTGGAATAGAATAACATAGTTGAAAGGGACCTTGGAGGTCTTCTAGTCCTCGTTTGATCCCCAAAATATTGGTATTCTGGGGTAGACTGCCTCTGAACATGGAGATTCCATAAGTCTAGCATAAGTAAATGCTGTTGAGGAATGAGTCCCGTGGCTGTTTTGTGAATCTGGAAAATCTCGTTCTGATGCTCTCTTAAACTAAATTTCTTTTCTTTTGGGGGGGGGGGTAGAGATTGAATTTTGTAAATGATTTTAAGAGATGAAGCCGCAAACGTGCAACAATTTGCCTTTTGTGGTGGGAAAGAAGAAGAAAAACCGAGGGAGAATTGCGGGTGGACCAGAAGAAGAAGGATTGGTCTAATTCCTTTCTGGATTGTTACATGCCGAAGAAGCTGGCTACCTTTCCCTGTAGCACGCAGCTTGGCTCGCTGCTTCGAGACGTTCGCTGAGCGTGTCCCGTGTTTTGGGGTTGACGTGCGTCGTAGGGGCTGCAAAGCTGCTTTTGCCAAATTAGGGATTTGAATTGGAACTTGGGGTTGATTGTACCAAGCCCCCAAATTTTGCATTAACCTGCAGTACCTCTCTGCTCCTTTAGGTGGTGCTCTCCTCCAGCTGGAACAACCAAGGGAAGTTCCTGCACCATTTTGCCCAGCAGGGGGCGCTGCGGCATCGAAGGCAAGGTGAGTCGCTCCTTCGAAGACTGGGCAGAATGCACAAAAATCCTCGATTTAACAATTACTCATATAGCGACTGTTTAAAGCTCAGATCTGCAAACTTGTGGACTTTCAGACTTGTGGAGTTCAACTCCCAGAATTCCTCAGCCAGCGTGAGGGAACTAGGACCCTTTCATGACTTGTGGACTTCAACTCCCAGAATCCCTCAGCCAGCGTGCCTGGCTGAGGAATTCTGGGAATTGAAGTCCACAAGCAGGGGTCTTCAAACTGGGCCCTTTGATGACTTGTGGACTTCAACTCCCAGAATTCCTCAGCCAGTGAGGGAACTATGGCCCTTTTATGACCACAAGCATGCCTGGCTGAGGAATTCTGGGAGTTGAAGTCCACAAGTCATCAAAGGGCCATAGTTCCCTCATGCTGGCTGAGGAATTCTGGGAGTTGAAGTCTAGAAGTCATGAGGGGGCCATAGTTGCCTCACGCTGGCTGAGGAATTCTGGGACTTGAAGTCCACAAGCAGGGGTCTTCCAACTTGGCCCTTTGATGACTTGTGGACTTCAACTCCCAGAATTCCTCAGCTAGCGTGAGGGAACCATTACCCTTTTATGATTTGTGGCTGAGGAATTCTGGGAGTTGAAGTCCACAAGCAGGGGACTTCCAACTTGGCCCTTTGATGACTTGTGGACTTCAACTCCCAGAATTCTTCAGCCAGCGTGAGTGAACTATGACCCTTTGATGGCTTGTGGACTTCAACTCCCAGAAGTCCTCAGCCAGCGTGAGGGAAGTGACCCTCTTATGACTTGTGGCTGAGGAATTCTGGGAGTTGAAGTCCACAAGTCTGAAAGTCGACAAGTTTGGAGCTGCCTGGTTTAAAGTCAAAGCAGCACTGGAAAAAAAGGGACTTACAATCGGTCCTTGCACTTATGGCCGTTGCAGCATCCCCATGGTCACGTGATCATCCTTTGTGACCTTCCCAGCCGGCTTCCGATCCCCGTGACTCCCGGGAGACACAGCGACGCCGTCGTAAACGCGAGTCGGTTGCCGAGCGTCTGGAATTTCGATCCCGTGATCTTGAGGATGCGGCAACGGTCGTCAGGGTGAAAAAGGGGCATTTGAGTCAACTTTTCTCAGTGCCGTTGGTAACTTTTGAACGGTCGCTAAATGGAGCGTTGTAACTCGAGGACTGCCTGAGCTCTGACGGCCAGGAAAATTGACCCCCCCCGATGTTGTCTTATTCTCTGGGGTCTTTCAACACCCCCCCCCAAATAAACCCCTCTCTCTTTTTCAGCTGAGAAGGGGAAACGGGTTCGGCCTTGCCGGACGGGAAACATCTGTGCCGCCCACTACGAAGGTGAGGGAGGGTCTCCTGGGGTCCTCACCGCCCCCCCCCTCCCTGAGAGGAAAGATGCCAGAGCCGGGGGGGGGGGGAGGAAGGAATGGGGGGGGTTGGGTGCCTGGATTTTATTTGGAGCATCTCCCACCTCCGTCCATCAAACTGATTCTTTCTTTCTTTCTTTCTTTCTTTCTTTCTTTCTTTCTTTCTTTCTTTCTTTCTTTCTTTCTTTCTTTCTTTCTTTCTCCTTCCTTCCTTCTTGTCTCCCTCCATCCCCTTCTTTTCCTCCTTCTCATCTTCCTTATTCTTTTTCCCCTTCCTTCCTTCCTCCCTCCCTCCCTCCCTCCCTCCCTTTCATTCCCATCTCCTCCATTCCTCCCTCCATCTCTTTTCCTTGCTTCTTCCCTCTTATTTATTTCCTTCCTTCCTTTTTTCCTTCCCCCCTCCCTTACCATCTCTTATTTCCTTCACCCTTCCCTCCCTTTCCCATCTCCTCCATTCCTCCCTCCATCTCTCTTCCTTGCTTCCTCCCCTCCTGCCTCCCTCTTATTCCCTTCCTTCCTTCCTTCCTTCCTTCCTTCCTTCCTTCCTCCCTCCCTCCCTCCCTCCCTCCTCCTTTCTCTCTCTCTTATTTCCTTCCTTTTTTTCCTCCCCCTCCCTTCCCCTTCCTTCCTTCCTTCCTTCCTTCCTCCCTCCCTCCATCCCTCCCTCCCTCCTCCTTTATCTCTCTCTTATTTCCTTCCTTTTTTTCCTCCCCCTCCCTTCCCCTTCCTTCCTTCCTTCCTCCCTCCATCCATCCCTCCCTCACACTTCCTTTCTTTCTCTCGTTCTCTCTTTCTCTTTTAGTGCAAGCCTCCTTTGGACGAGCTGGGATGCAGGCAGGTAACACTTCTGGGGGTGGGGTGGGAGCTTTTGCAAGGCAGGTGGGGAACATTGGCTTGCCCCCTGCCCACCTCAGCCCCCCCCCTCTCTCACCCGGCCTCCTGGCCCTTAAGTGAGGTCGCTTGCGCCATCCAGTTGCGCACACGAACTCAGAAAGCGGGCAACTTCGTGCAGCATTGGGAAGGCACCCTGGCTATTCTGTGGGGGGGGGCTTCAGGGGGTCCCCACAGAGGGGAGGGGCGAGGCCTCTGCCCACAGCTGGGGGGCTGGGGCTCCAATGTTCATTCCCCCTCCTCCTCTGTCTCCCTCGCCCCCCCCCCAGATGCCAACGGGACCATCCGCGGATGGGCGGAAGCCAAGCTGAACGCCACCAACCCCCTGCGCTACGACAACAGCCGCGGAGAGTTCACGGTGGTCAAAAGGGGCCTGTATTACCTGTATTGCCAGGTGAGCTCAAAAAGGAGGGGGGCTTGTGGGTAGGAAGAGCAAAGAATTCTGGGGCTTTGTCGCGGATGGGCGGGGATGGTCACGAGAACCCTTGATTGACCCTTGGATGCGTTTCAAGGGAGTTGATTGGCAAACTCCGTGTTGTTCCAAGAGGGGTGGACCTCAACTCCCAGAATTCCCCAGACAGCATTGAAAAACAACCGCGCGGGTAGTCCTCAAGAGTTCATTTAGTGACCGTTCAAAGTTAACAACGGCGCTGAAAAAAGGGATTTAGAAGCATTTTTCCCACGACCGTCGCCGCGTCCCCGTGGTCACGCGATCAAAATTTAGTCATTTGGCAATTGACTCGTATTTATCACGGTCGCAGCGTCCCAGGGGGTGTGTGTCACAAGATCCCCCTTTGCGACCTTCTGCAGGGGGAAGCCAGATTGACTCAACAACCGGGTGACTCGCTTAACAACCACAGGGATTCACTTAACAGCCGTGGCGAGAAAATTCGTCAAATGGGACCAAACTCATTTCACAACTGTCTCGCTTAGCGGTGGAAAATTTGGGCTCCCTTGTGGTCCTAAGTCAAGGACTCCCCTGTAGTTGGGGGGGGGAGGTTGACCCTCAGAACTTCGGACGTAGATGGTAAGTCCCCTTTTTCAAGTAGGTCGCAACTTTGAACGAGGAGTAAGTAGAGGACTTGATTCACGTGCGCGACGGAGCCCCGACTCTTTCCATCCGTGTTGCTTCTGTCCACGTTTCTAGGTCCACTTCAACGAGGGGAAGACGGTCTACATGAAGCTGGACGTGATGCTGAGCGGCCAGCTGGCCTTGCGCTGTTTGGAGCAGTTCCCCCCCACCAGCTCCGGACCCCAGGAGGCCGAACTGCACGTCTGCCAGGTGTCCGGTTTGCTTCTCCTGCGTCCCGAAGCCTCCATCCGTTTGCGCACCATCCCGGAGGTCCGTCTGAAGGCTGACCGCTACCTCACCTATTTCGGCCTCTTCCAGGTCCACTGAGAAGACTGGGCAGCGGGAATGACCACCGGGCTGGGGTCCCGGGTGGGCTTTGCAGAAACAGAGAGGAGGCACACAGCCCCAGTTGCTACCTTCCGTACGGCGGACGCGTCGGAGCGCAGAGCGGCGTCCCGATTGTTCCTTTTTGTTTCTGGACCGGCAATTCTCCGTTTCTCGCTTGGGGGTCCGTGATTCCGACATCCACCCGGGTGCCAGCAAGTTAAAGGGTGGTGGGGCGGGGGTGTGTGTCTTCTCACCAGGCGCTGCGCCTTCCGCTTGGTTGCAAAAACTCTGCAGTCCAAACAGCGGCGGGAATCCAAAAATGGATCCAACAACGAGGAACTGCGTCAGTGACGTGTGCGGACTCCATTTATCTACTCCCGTTCCCAACTCTGTTCTGCTTTGCACCCTGGCTGGGGCACCCCTGGCGTCGTCTGTTTTGTATTTTTATACTTTTACGTCGCTTTTTTGTCGGGCGCACTGGATGCTTAAAAGGTTGCCTGCCCTCTTGGTGCAGTACGACATGGATGCGACACGTTCATGCATCACCAAGCAGGATTGTCCTGCAGCCGTGGGGGCTGTACAAGAAGGACCCCCAGAGCACATGTGGCTCCACAGACTGATGTTTGGATCCCAGCCAGCAGGGGGTGACAGGACCCCAAGGAAGTGGACGCTAAGCCTCCCCTGTACAGGGAAGGGCTGAGGTCCAAAGGATTGAAACTCCCCATTGGCTGTGAGGATGGGAGGGGCCCAAGCCCTGCCCCAGTGGTTGGTTTCTACTTGAGGGAGGGTGTTCAGACAACCACTTGGGGCCACGTGCACCCAAGTTAACCCGCACCTACAAAAAAGACCTGAAAACCCACGTCGGGGCTGCCAAAGGTTGCACACCCCTACGAATGTGGTGTTGCGAAAGGTCGCACGCACCTGCCAAAGGTCGCAGGCACCTGCCAGTGCCGCATAGCGAAGGTTGTGCACGCCTGGGAATGTAGTGGCACTGCAAATCGTTGCACGCGCCTGCCCAATGCAGCGTCCTGTTGCAAACACCTTGCGCGCACCTGCGAACGCAGCGTTGCCAAAGGCCGCGTGCCCTTGCGAAGCATTGCCGAGGGTCAAAACTGCAGCCCGCCTCCCGGGAACATCGATGCGCAGGGCCTCTGATGCAATCGGACCTGTGCGTGATGGTTTTCCCCCACCTCCCCTTCCCATTCTGTATCTTTACAAAGGTTGCAATTGGCAGCAATGGCCGACACAGCTTAACGTAACTCATTTATTTTATAGGAAATTTGCAGGGAGGGGGGGGCGAAACACCCCGCCCCACCGTTTGCTTTTAAAGCCACGCTCCTGGCCGCCGTCCCTGCTCGCCACAAGGGCGGTGCCCTCTGGCGCGGAAAGTTGGCACCCTCCCGTTTTACGACACAGCGTGGAAATAAAAGTAGAACAACACAGGCTTCCCGGCTCTCGTTCCCTAGCAGACGCCAAGTTGCAAAGGCTGCCGTTGGTTGTGTATTGTGTGACACACACCTCCGTGTCCTCTGCGTGGGCGCCGAGCGTTGGCCAGGCCAGCCTCGTGCCCCACGCGACTTCCTGTTTGTGTGTCTCAAAACACACTGCCCTTCCTTCCTTCTTCGGAAACGTGGGTGTTTTCCAAAGGAGATATCGAAAAGGAATCGGCTCGGTTCTGCTTGTGCGGCCAGGGTGTACGTTGTGTTGGGGTTTTTTTTGCCGAGGGGGTTTTGTGAACATCGCACCAGCAACAAATAGCTTACAACTGGCACGGGGTTGCTTCCGGGAACTCCACTGAGCTGGAACCAAAAACTTAAAAACGGGATTCTTTGCTTGGCCTTCAAGGGAACCAGACGTAGCAAAAAGCAGGTGGTCCTCTACTTACGACGGAAATCGCAACAGACACCCTCTCAAAAGGGACTTAAAAGGGAGATTCAAAATTCCGAACCCCCCCCTCCCCAATGTCATGTGATGGCTTTGGGGGCAATCAGCCCTCATTTATGACGAGGTGAACTGACGACATTTTTTCCTGGCCGAAACCAGCCGTGGCAGACACGGGTTTCGCTTAACGACCGTGGGGGGGTTTACTTCGCGACCTGCTGCTTTTCTTAATGACTGCCACCCCCCCAAAAAAAAACCAGAATCCAGTGATGACCTGCTTAACAACCGGCATAGCTTCTCCCCCCCCCCCGTTGATTTTGCTCGTCAGAAATATGGAAAAAGGGGGGTTCACGTAACCTCGGGACATAAATACAAGTCAGCAGTGTCCGGTTTGATCCCCGTGAGCGCGGGGATGCCCCGACAGTCGTAAGCGTGAGGACGGTCCTGGGTCCAATTTTTTTTTCAGCGCAACTTTGAACGGTCGCTAAGGGAACCCCGTCGTAAGTCGAGGTGTGTTTTTCTGGCCAGGCAAAGGAGCCGATTCCGTGCGCCCTGAGAACGAGTCATGCAGGGGTTTTTTTGTTCTCACTTCTGCTTCTGAGTGCACGGCCTGTTCCCGTGTGACTCGCTGGGTTCCCTCCCGCTTTTTCACCCCTTCGGTACGGGCGGTCCCCGACTTACGACCACAAAGGACCCTGAAATTTAAGCGAGACGTTGGTCCGGCGAGTTTTGCCCCGTTTATCCACCTTTCGTGCCACCGTCGTTAAATGAATCACTGCGGATGCTGAGATAGTCACATGGCTATTAAGTGAATCTGGCTTCCCCCCCCCCATCCTTGGCTTCGCATGTCAGATGGTCGTAAAAGAGGGAGGGATCTCTCTCTCTCACACACACACACACACACACACACACACACACACACACACGGGGGGACGCTGCGACCGTCGTAAATACGAATCGGTGGTCGAGCTGTCTGAATTTTGATGGTGGGACCACGGGGATGCTGCGACGGCCGTTAAGGGTGAAAAACGGTCACAGGTGGGTGCTTTTTTTTTCCGGGGCCGTTGTGACTTCGAACGGTCGCCAAATGGACTGTTGTAAGCCGAGGACCGTCTGTATTTCGGTTATGCTTTGATCTTCGATGTCTCTCTGACCCAAGGGACTCAGCTGATGATTCTATGGGCCCCCGCTATTTCAGCATAACAGAGTGGGAAGGGACCTGGGAGGTCATCTAGTCCAACCCCCTGCTCAGGCAGGAGACTCTATTCCATTTCAGACAAAGGGCTGTCCAGTTTCTTCTTAAAAAGGAAGAGGAGGAGGAGGAGGAAAGAAGGAAGAATAACAGACTTGGAAAGGATCTTGGAGGTCATCTAGTCCAACCCCCTGCACAGGCAGAAAATCCTATTCCATTTCAGACAAATGGCTGTCCAGTCTCTTCTCAAAAACTTCCAGTGTTGGAGAAGGAAGGAAAGAAGGAAGGAAGGAAGGAAGGATGGATGGATGGATAACAGTTGGAAGGGACCTTGGAGGTCATTTAGTCCAACCCCCTGCTCAGGCAGGAAACCCTATATCATTTCAGACAAATGGCTGTCCAGTTTCTTCTTAAAAAGGAAGAGGGGGAGGAGAAATAACAGGATAACAAGAGTTGGAAGGTACCCTGGAGGTCATCTAGTCCAGCCCCCTGCTCAAGCAGGAGACCCCATTCCATTTCAGACCAGGGGCTGTCCACTCTATTTCCCCTGCACACCCAGCTTATCTTTGTCTCCGGTGTGTCATTTCGGATCAAGGCTCCTCATCGTGTCGCACAATCGCACAATCCAACATTTGCCGCCAATCTTTACACCTCTTGAACAATGCGACACATCATCGGCCTACAAAAATGAACCCACCACACACCGTGTGACCTCAATAGCTTCCTTGTGTGTTTACCACAATTACAACCACGAAGGAAATCTCGTGAGTCTTTTCTTTAGCCCCTGTTCAGTGTTGAGCCCGAGTCCAGTGACAGCGGGTCCTCGACGTAACGACGATTTGTTTAGTGACCATCGGAAGTTACAACGGCACTGGAAAAAAAGCGACCCGGGGCTGTGTTTCACACTTTACGACCGTTGCAGCACCCTCACGGTCACGCCATCAAAATTTGGAGGCTTGGCAAGTGGCTCGTATGAATGACGGTCACAGTGATCCCCTTTTGCGACCTTCTGAAAACATTTCACTTAGCAACATAAATTCAGGGCTCCGTTGTGGTCGTAAGTAGAGGACTACCGGTATGTGCCTTATTTCCATGCCCTGCCGTCCATTTTGCTTGAAGCCGCCAACTTTCAAACTCCATATTCGAGCAAAGCGCTCTATAATTCAAGTCCACTCGCGTTGTTGTACATTTTCTACCAACACCTGGACAATAAACACAATCACGTTCGTGTCTTTGTCGTGAATTTAATGAAAGATTTACGGGGAATAAACTTCGGACGGGATGGCGGTGAGGGTGGTGGCAATAGCGCTTAGACTTATATACCGCTGCACAGTGGTTTACAGCCCTCTCTAAGCGGTTTACAGACTCGGCTTATTGTTCCCCTAACAATCTGGATCTTTATTTTACTGACCATGGAAGGACGGAAGGTTGAATCAACCGTGAGCCGGTCAGGATCGAACTGCTGGCAGTGAGCAGTTAGTTAGCTTGCAATGCTGCATTCTAACCACTGGGAAGGAAGGAAGGGAGGAAGGAAAGGGAAGGAGGGAGGGAAATGAGAAAGAAGGAAAGGAAACAAGGAAGGAAGGAAAATGAGAAAGGAAAAGAAGGAGAAGGAAGGAAAAGGAAAAAACAAGGAAGGAAAGAAGGAAGTGAAGGAAGGAAGGCAAAAGAAAGGAAACGAGAAGGAAGGAAGGAAAATGAAAGAAGGGAAGGAGAAGGAAGGAAAATGAGAAAAGGAAAGGAAATGAGGAAAAGGAGGGAAGGAAAATGAAAGAAGGAAACGAAACGAAAATGAGAAGGAAATAAGAAAGGAAGGAAGGAAAATAGGAAAGGAAACAAGGAAGGGAAGGAAGGAAAATGAGGAAAGGAAAGGAAACAAGGAAGGAAGGAAAATGAGAAAGGAGGAAAGGAAATGAGAAGGAAGGAACGAAAGAGAAATGAAACGAAAAGGAAGGAAAATGAGAAAGGAAAAGAAGGAGAAGGAAGGAAAAGGAAAAAAGGAAAAAACAGAAGGAAGGAAAGAAGGAAGTGAAGGAAGGAAGGAAAAAGAAAGGAAACGAGAAGGAAGGAAGGAAAATGAAAGAAGGGAAGGAGAAGGAAGGAAAATGAGGAAAGGAAAGGAAACAAGGAAGGAAGGAAAATGAGGAAGAAGAAAAGGAAAGAAGGAAGGGAAGGAAGGAAAAAGGAGGAAAGGAAACAAGGAAGGAAGGAAAATGAGGAAGAAGAAAAGGAAAGAAGGAAGGGAAGGAAGGAAAAAGGAAAGGAAACAAGGAAGGAAGGAAAATGAGAAAGGAAACGAGAAGGAAGGAAGGAAAATGAGAAGGAAAGAAGGAAGGAAAGGAAGGAAGGGAAATGAGAAAAGGAAAGGAAACAAGGAGAAGGAAGGAAGGAAAATGAGGAAGAAGGAAAGGAAGGAAGGAAGAAAAAGAAGGAAAGGAAACAAGGAGAAGGAAGGAAGGAAAAAGAAAGAAAGGAAACAAGGAAGGAAGGAAAATGAGGAAGAAGAAAAGGAAATGAGGAAGGGAAGGAAGGAAAAAGAAAGAAAGGAAACAAGGAAGGAAGGAAAAAGAAGGAAAGGAAACGAGAAGGAAGGAAGGAAAATGAGAAGGAAAGAAGGAAGGAAAGGAAGGAAGGGAAATGAGAAAAGGAAAGGAAACAAGGAGAAGGAAGGAAGGAAAATGAGGAAGAAGGAAAGGAAGGAAGGAAGAAAAAGAAGGAAAGGAAACAAGGAGAAGGAAGGAAGGAAAAAGAAAGAAAGGAAACAAGGAAGGAAGGAAAATGAGAAAGGAAACGAGAAGGAAGGAAGGGAAATGAGAAGGAAAGAAGGAAGGAAAGGAAGGAAGGAAAATGAGGAAGAAGAAAAGGAAATGAGGAAGGGAAGGAAGGAAAAAGAAAGAAAGGAAACAAGGAAGGAAGGAAAATGAGAAAGGAAACGAGAAGGAAGGAAGGGAAATGAGAAGGAAAGAAGGAAGGAAAGGAAGGAAGGAAAATGAGGAAGGAAAGGAAAGAAGGAAGGGAAGGAAGGAAACTGAGAAAGAAGGAAAGGAAACAAGGAGAAGGAAGGAAGGAAAAAGAAGGAAAGGAAACAAGGAAGGAAGGAAAATGAGGAAGAAGGAAAGGAAACGAGAAGAAAGGAAGGAAAGAAGGAAGACAGCAATAGCACCTAGACTTATATACCTCTTCACGGGGCTCTTACAACCCTCTCTAAGCGGTTTACAGAGTCAGCCTATCAACCTCCAACAATCTGGGTCCTCATTTTACCCACCTCGGAAGGACGGAAAGCCGAGTCGACCTTGACCCGGTGAGAATCGAACTCCTGGCAGTCGGCAGAGTTAACCTGCCGTGCTGCCTTCTGACCCCTGAGTCACCCAGGACTCTTTTGGTAATGGAAGACTCCCTGTGTGGGGAGCCATCAGATAAAAGAGGACGTGGCCTTGAGCTGCACAAGGGGAAATCAAAGAGACTCACATAGGAATCTCCCCAATTTTTACCACGGTCTCAGAAAAGATGCTGGGAAATTTCTAACATGAATCACGCACGATTGAAGTTGGACCAGATGGGGAAACTCAACAAAATGAGCTAACTCGACTCGATTGCAGCGTACTTTTTCGAGAACTTGTCCGATTTGGCTCACGGGCGAAGCCCACGCGATCCTCGCTTGCAGAAACAGGGGTGGAATCCAGATCACACGAAGTGCTAGTACAGCTTTGTTAAAGCCTTAGTAAGGCCACACCTGGAATATCGCATCCAGTTTTGGTCCCCAATTGCAACAAAGATGTTGAGACTTTGGGGGAAAAAAAAAGTGCAAAGAAGAGCAACGGAGATGATTAAAGGCCTGGAGACTAAAAGATAGGAAGAATTTGGGTTTGGCTAGTTTAACGAAAAGAAGGGCTAGGGCAGTGGTTCTCAACCTGTGGGTCGGGATCCCATTTGGGGTCGAACGACCATTTCACGGGGGTCGCCAAACAACGCAGTCCGCCATTTCTTTCCCCCTTTTCCTTAGCTGTGCTACTCCCTTTTATTCTATTGGCTTTTGAAAGCCAATAGAATAGACTCTCTTGAATAGAGTCTCATTCTATTGGCTTTCCAAAGCCAATAGGAATTGTCCAGGCTGTCTCTGCCCTGCTGAGCCCGCCAAAAGTCCTCTTCTGCAAACGGTGCTGCACCAGTTGAGTAGTCCTCGACTTACGACCGGTTGAGTAGTCCTCGACTTACAACCGGTTGGGGGTTGCGGCATTAAAAAGGTTGAGAACCACTGGGCTAGGGGATGAAACGATAGCAGTTTTCCAATATTTTTTTTTTTTTGAGAGAGGCTGCCACAAGGAAGACGGGGTCCACATTCTCCAAAGGCAACAGATGGAAACGAATCAAGGAGAGAAGCAACCTAGAACTAAGGAGAAACTTCCTGACAGTTAGAACAATTAACCAGTGGAACAAGCTGCCTCCAGAAGCGGTGAATGCTCCAACACTGGAAGTTTTTAAGAAGAGACTGGACAGCCCTTTGTCCGAACCCGGTATAGGGTTTCCTGCCTGAGCAGGGGGTTGGACTAGAAGACCTCCAAAGGTCCCTTCCAGCTCTGCCATTTTGTTCCGTTCTGAGTCTTGCCAGTCTGAAAGTACAATTCTCCCACTGTCTGTTTTATAGCCTTTGCTTATCGGCTTATAAAAGAAAACAATGGGAAGTTTGTACCTTCAGACTCGCAAGCTTCTGTTTATGTAGCCGTACGATAAAGCAGAATTAGTTAATCAGGTTGTGTATCCTACCTGGCCTATATGCAGAAGCTGACTGTTTCCTTTGTCTAGGAGAACAACAGTGGCATTCATACAATTGTCTGGCACAGATCCAGCCTTTGCACGTGCCGTGCGTGAGTCACACAGTCGCTCTCCGAGCAAATCCTATTTTAGCACTTTCCCACGTATTTCACCTGCGTCTGGAGCCATCTTTTCAAGATCCTCACAGCCCTGATGCTTTGTTTTTCGTTGTTTCCTGGAATGATATTATTTATTTACTGAATTGAAAAAAAAAATCTCTTTAGTTGTAAATTGCTTCTCTCCTTGATGAGTTTCCATCCGTTGCTTCTTGTCCCGCCTTCGGGTGCTTTGGAGAATGGCTTGACTCCCTCTTCTTTGGGGCAGCCCCTGAGATACTGGAACGCTGCTATCATGTCCCCCCTCGTCCTTCTCTTCGTTAAACTAGACATTCCCAATTCCAGCAACTGTTCCTTATATGTTTTAGCCTCCAGTCCCCTGATCATCTTTGTTGCTCTTCTCTGCACTCTTTCCAGAGTCTCAACCTCTTTTTTACATCGCGGTAACCAAAACTGGATGCAGTACTCCAAGTGTGGCCTTAACAAGGCTTTGTAAAGTGGTATTAATACTTCACGTGATCTTGATTCTGTCCCTCTGTTAATGCAGCTGCAGCACATGGCTGGCTCCTATCTAAGTGATTCTCCACTAGGACTCCGAGGTCCCTCTCACAGTTGCTACTATTGAGTCAGGTACTGCCTATACTGTATCTGTACATTTGTTTTTTCTTGCCCAAATATAAAATCTTAGGAGTTTACTCACCATTGAATTTCATTTTGATAGTTAGGGCCCTTCTGGATCTTGAGCCGATCTTCTGGGCTGTTGGTGAGGAGGAAGAGGAACAGGAGGGGAAGGGATGGAACGGAAGAAAAGAAAAAGAAAGAAAGGGAGGGAGGGAGAAAGGAAGGAAGGAAGGAAGGAAGGAAGGAAGGGGAGGGAGGGAGGGAGAAAAGGAAGAAAAAGAAAGGAAAGAAAGAAAGGGAGGGAGGAAGGAAGGAAGGAAGGAAGGAAGGAAGAAAGGAAAGAAAGAAAGAAAGAAAGAAAGAAAGAAAGAAAGGGAGGGAGGGAGGGAGGGAGGAGGGAGAAAGAAAGAAAAATAAAGAGGGAGGGAGGGTGAAAGGAAGAAAGAGAAAGAAAGAAAGAAGAAAGAAAGAAAGAAAGAAAGAAAGAAAGAAAGAAAGAAAGAACAAACCACTATGTCCTCAGGAAGGAAGGAAAGAAAAGAAAAGAGAGAGAGACAGAAAGAAAGACAGAAAGACAGAAAGAGAAAGAAAGAAAGAAAAGAAAAAGAAAGAACCACCACTTTGTCCTCAGGAATGAAGGAAAGGAAAGAAAGAAAGAGAGAGAGAGAGAGAGAAAGACAGAAAGAAAGAACCACTCTCCTAAGGAAGAAAGGAAGGAAGGAAGGAAGGATAAAAGAAAGAAAGGAAAGGGAGAAAGAAAGAAAGAACCACCACTTTGTCCTCAGGAAGGAAGAAAAGAAAAGAGAGAGAGAGAGAGACAGAAAGAAAGAGAGAGAGAGAGAAAGAACCACTCTCCTAAGGAAGGAAGGAAGGAAGGAAGGAAGAGAGAGAGAGACAGAAAGAAAGAACCACTCTCCTAAGGAAAGAAGAAAGAAAGAAAGAAAGAAAGAAAGAAAGAAAGAAAGAAAGAAAGAAAGAAAGAAAGAAAAGAAAAAGAAAGAACCACCACTTTGTCCTCAGGAATGAAGGAAAGGAAAGAAAGAAAGAGAGAGAGAGAGAGAGAGAGAGAGAGAGAGAGAGAGAGAGACAGAGAGACAGAAAGAAAGAACCACTCTCCTAAGGAAGAAGGAAGGAAGGAAGGAAGGATAAAAGAAAGAAAGGAAAGGGAGAAAGAAAGAAAGAACCACCACTTTGTCCTCAGGAAGGAAGAAAAGAAAAGAGAGAGAGAGAGAGAGACAGAAAGAAAGAGAGAGAGAGAGAGAGAGAGAGAGAAAGAACCACTCTCCTAAGGAAGGAAGGAAGGAAGGAAGGAAGGAAGGAAGGAAGGAAGGAAGGAAGGAAGAAAGAGAGAGAGAGACAGAAAGAAAGAACCACTCTCCTAAGGAAAGAAGAAAGAAAGAAAGAAAGAAAGAAAGAAAGAACCATCCACCACTTTGTCCTCAGGAAGGAAGGAAAGAAAAAAGAAAAGAGAGAAAGAGAGAGAGAGACAGAAAGAAAAAGAAAGAAAGAACCACCACTTTGTCCTCAGGAAGGAAGGAAAGAAAAGAAAAAAGAAAAGAGAGAAAGAGAGAGACAGAAAGAAAGAAAGAAAAAAGAAAGAAAGAAAAACCACTCTGTCCTCCAGACTACGTTATTTAGGGCAACTCCGCCCCTCCCTGCAAGATGGGTGAGCAATCCAGGTCCCACGGTCCCTGGCCAACGTGGCTGTCGGCTGTCGGGCCCGGGTTCAAGCGGCCTCCCTTGGGGGGGGGGTCTCCTTGAACAGGGGGGAGGGAGCCACAGAAACCGCTTCTCCACCGAGCTACTGAAAAATGTCCAGCGAATCATTTTGCTTTTGAGCACAACCAGGGACTTTTCCGTCCTGTCCCAAACTTCCCTGTTTGCATGCTGGAGATCTATATCTATATTGCTATATTCCAACAAAACTTCTTCCAACCGCTTCTTTCAAAGCACGCCCCACATTTCCTAGCCCCTGCCGCCGGTCAACGTCCCTTGCCCCCAAGAAGGGGGCAATTCCCCCCGTGGCTTTTATCCGATCGATAAAAGAAACACCGCAATAACCCATCTCTTGGCCAACCGTCGGTTGCGCTTCCTGGCCCCGGAACTCGTCCGCCTCAAATCCGGAGGTTTCCGCTCTTCCGAAACGGAAGGCCGGTAGTCCTCGTCTTACGACGCCTCATTTAGTGACCGTTCAAAGTTACAACGGCGACGTAGGACCCTTCTTTTCACATGACCGTTCCATCGTTTCCATGGTCCCCCGGTTGAAATTCGAGACGTTGGGCAGCCGACTCGCATTTACGACGGTCGCGGCGTGTCCCCCCCCACTCCCAGGGTCACGTCAGACCCTCTTGCAAACTTCTGGATTCATTTAACGACCGCCTTCCTAACTTAACAACCGCAGTGATTCACTTAGCAACCGTGGCGAGAACGGTCGTAAAACAAGGCGAACCTCACTTCACCACTGCCTCGCTTACCGACGGAAAGTTTCACGCTCCGTTGTGGCTGTCAGTCGAAATGAAAAAGAAGCGGTTTGTGCAAATGAGGAACAGGATTTGCTGTTGTCGTTAAACAGGCTTCTTCTCACTTGTCCCTTGCAGCTCGGAGCAGGAGAGGGGTAGGTACCTCCTACCACGGGAAGAGCGGGTCCACAATGCCCATCGTTCCCAGCTAGTGCCACGCCTGTGTGAGCAGGATAAAATTCCCGGGAATTCAGGATGGGTGGGGGGGTGTCCCCGTTTCGCCAGCCCATCCACCAGTTCAACCCAGGGCCCGATCTAACTAAATGAAATTCAATGTAGAAAAAAAAGTAAGGGTTTACACTTAGGCAAGACAAACCAAATGCACAGGGATGGGATAGGTAGTACCTGGCTCAATAGTAGCAACTGTGAGAGGGACCTCGGAGTCCTAGTAAACAATCCCTTAAATAGGAGCCAGCCGTGTGCTGCAGCTGCCAAAAAAAGCCAACACAGTGCAAGGCTGCATGAACAGAGGGATAGAATCAAGATCACGTGAAGGGTTAATACCACTTTACAAGGCCTTAGTAAGGCCACACTTGGAATACGGCGTCCAGTTTTGGTCACCACGATGTAAAAAAGATGCTGAGACTCTGGAAAGAGTGCAGAGAAGAGCAACAAAGAGGATCAGGGGACTGGAGGCTAAAACATACAAGGAACGGTTGCTGGAATTGGGGATGTCCCGTTTAATGACAAGGACGAGGGGGGACAGGATAGCAGGGTTCCAATATCTCAGGGGCTGCCCCAAAGAAGAGGCAGTCAAGCTATTCTCCAAAGCGCCCGAAGGCAGGACAAGAAACAACGGGTGGAAACTCATCAAGGAGAGAAGCAACCTGGAACTAAGGAGAAACTTCCTAACAGTGAGGACTATTAACCAGTGGAACAGCTGGCCACCAGAAATTGTGGGCGCTCCATCCGCTTTTTAAGAGGAGACCGGACTGTCCCTTATCTCAAATGGTATGGGGGTCTCCTGCTTCAGTCGGGGGCTGGACTAGAAGACCTCCCAGATCCTGTCCAACTCAGTTGCTCCGTTAACCCACCCCATGGCCAGCCCCCTCTGCTTGCCCCCAAGCCGGCTCCACGTTGGCTTCCCAAACATCCCCTCGAGAGGGGGGGCAGCGGTCAGACACCCCCCCTCCCAGCCGATTTGCTTCTCGGAAGCCGAGGCCGCTGGGAAAGGGCATAACAAGCCCTTGGCACCGGCCCTGGGAATCTGGTTTTCTGGGATGAGCTGATCCCAAGGGCTGGGTGCCGGGAAGCGGCTTGGCCTGGGTCAACCAGCCAGGCCCTTGCCAAGCTCCGAGGGTGCCACGCCAGGATGCGGCAGCCAAGGGCCACCCCTTGGCCGTTGGCTGCTCTCCAGACGGGGCGGGCACACCCGGCCCCCACAGCTCCTGGCCAGCTTCCTGAATTCCTTGCTCAATCGGCGGTGGCTGGCTTGGGCACTGGTTCAGCCGTTCTCCGCCAGGGAAAGCCGGGCCAGGAAGCTGAGGAGGGGGAGGCCTGGTGGTGGGTGGGTGGGTGGGTGGACTGGCGAGGCCCCTTCCCCTTGCAAGCGGCCGCAGTGGGCACAGGGACCCACAAACCGCTCTCCAGCGTGCATCCGGGAGCTGGAGTTGCAGCTGCCTTCTTCCACCATGTGGTGATTTTGGTGTGTGTGTGTGTGTGTGTGTGTGTGTAGGTGGGGGGGTGGGGGGCAAGGACCGGCCATGTCTGGGGGTCCCGAGCCCTCTGGGGACCACTGCCCTGCCAACTCTCCTGGATCGGCGACAGAGCCGGGCACTCCCGCAAAGCAAGCCTGTGGGTGCCAGGCTAGAAATTTCTGGGGGACAAATGTGGGGGGGCTCGGGAGCCCCGGGCCCGCCCTCCCCCTTTTGAGGATTGCAGGGGTCCCAGGTTTGGGATCCGCCCCCCGGGAGAAGACTGGATCCGGGAAGAAGCTGGGAAGAAGGATTCCTGTGAAGATTTGGAGGGGGGCCTTCAGCCCCTACCCCAAGCTGGATTCTTTGGGGTTGAGGCAGTGCCCCCCAGCCCCCCGGGCGATTGTGGGGGTCCTGGCAGTGGGCCTGCTGGCCTGCCTCTTCATGCTCTTCAGCATCCAAGCCCGCCTGGAAAATTTGGGAGAGGACCTGGCCGCCCTACGGAGGGAAGGGATGTGCCAGGCATCCGGGACCCCCGAAGACCGGGATGCCCCAGATTCACGGCAGGTAGGAGAGGAGGGGGCTTCGTGGAGGGCAAGTTGGGCCCCTCGGCCCTTGGGGGGGCTCCTGACACCCACCCACCCACCCCACGCCCTTGGTGCCATTCTGGAGGGGATTCCCAACGCCAGAGGGAAATGGGCACAGCAGATCCATAAGGCACCACCGCTCCCGCCCCAGCAGAGAACGGGATGTTGGCAAGCCCTCCCATCGTCCCCAGCCAGCCGGGGAAAAGATGGGAGTTGGAATCCAGCCGGCAGGAGAAGTCTTTGAGCCGGCTGTCTGGCGTAAAAGGGGTTCTGGAAGCTGGTCAGGGGACTAGAGCTGTTTTTTTTCCGCCTGGGCAGCCCAGCTATCCTGGTTTAGTTAGCTTAATCCCCGTTTCCCGGAAATTTGGGATGGAGAGATGGGAAGGGGGGGCAAGTGGGTGGGTGGGAGGCATTTTTTTGGGATGGGGAAGGGGGAACCCTTTGGGGAAGGGTGAAGTGGAAAAAAGTTGTGGACTTCTTCTCCAGCTGTTTTCGCAGAGTCTGAAAACCTTCGGATGAGTTCCTTCTGAGGATTAATTTCCCATTCCTTTCTTTTTTTCTTTTTTTTCTTTCCTTCCTTCCTTCCTTCCTTCCTTCCTTTCTTTCTTTCTTTCTTTCTTCTTTCTTCCTTCCTTCCTTCGTTCCTTTCTTTCTTTCTTCTTTCTTCCTTAAAAGTAAAAGGAAATTTTTGCTCAATTTTTCTCTTCGTTTCTTGATTTGGGGATTTGGCAGTCTTTCTCTCTCTCTCTCTCTCTCTCTCTCTCTTTCTCTCTCTCCATTTTCTTTTTCTCTCTCTCTCTTTTTTCTCTCTCTCTCATTCATTTTCTTTCCTTCATTTTCTCTTTCTCTTTCTCTTTTTTCTCTCTTTCATTTTCTCTCTCTTTTTTTTTCTCTCTCTCCTTCATTTTTTCTCTCTCCATTTTTCTCTCTCTCTCCTTCATTTTCTCTCTCTCTCTCCTTCATTTTCTCTCTCTCTCTCTTTCTCTCTCCATTTTCTCTTTCTCTCTTTCTTTTTTTTCTCTCTCTCTCATTCATTCTCTCTCTCTCCTTCATTTTCTTTCTCTCTCTCTCTCTCTTTTCTCTCATTCATTTTCTCTCTTTTTGTTCTCTCTCTCTCTCCTTCATTTTCTCTCTCTCTCCTTCATTTTCTCTTTCTCTCTCTTTCTTTTTTTCTCTCATTCATTTTTTCTCTCTCCTTCATTTTTTCTCTCTCTCTTTCTTTTTTCTCTCCTTCATTTTTTTTTTCTCTCTCTCTCTCTCTCCAAATTCATCTTCTATGAGCATGGCGGAGGTAAAATGAATTATTTCCTTAGGCTCTGATATATATGTTGTCACTGAGATTGGTCTGGACAAAATCCTACTGTCAGACAGATGGGGGGGGGGCTCATGATGGGCTAAATAGGAAGGTGCAAAGTGCAAAAAAATTTTCCACTGCGAAAAACCCACTCTGCACATGAGCAAAGAGAACAACCAAGAGGATCAGGGGGCTGGAGGCTAAAACATATAAGGAACGGCTGCTGGAATTCGGTGTGTCTCGTTTAATGAAGAGAAGGACGAGGGGGGACAGGATAGCAGTGTTCCAGTATCTCAGGGGCTGCCCCAAAGAAGAGGGAGTCAAGCTATTCTCCAGAGTGCCTGAAGGCAGGAGAAGAAGCAACAGATGGAAACTCATCAAGGAGAGAAGCAACCTAGAACTAAGGAGAAACTTCCTGACAGTGAGGACAATTAGCCAGTGGAACCACCTGCCTCCAGAAGCGGTGAATGCTCCGACACTGGAAGTTTTTAAGAAGAGACTGGACAGCCATTTGTCCGAAAGGGTATAGGGTTTCCTGCCTGAGCAGGGGGTTGGACTAGATGACCTCCAAGGTCCCTTCCGAGTCTGTTATTCTGTTATTCTTCCTTCCTTCCTTCCTTCCTTCCTTCCTCCCTCCCTCCCTCCCTCCCTCCCTCCCTTCTCCAACACTGGAAGTTTTTAAGAAGAGACTGGACAGCCATTTGTCTGAAATGGTATAGGGTTTCCTGCTTGGGCAAGGGGTTGGACTAGATGACCTCCAAGGTTCCCTTCCAACTCTATTCTATTCTAGTCTAGTCTAGTTTAGTCTAGTCTAGTCTAGTCTATATTCTATATTCTATATTCTATATTCTATTCTATTCTATTCTATTCTATTCTATTCTATTCTATTCTATTCTATTCTATTCTATTCTATTCTATTCTATTCTATTCTATTCTATTCTATTCTATTCTATTCTATTCTGTTCCATTCTGTTCCATTCTATTCCATTCTATTCCATTCTATTCTATATTCTATATTCTATATTCTATTCTGTTCTATATCCTATATTCTGTATCCTGTATCCTGTATCCTATATTCTCTATTCTATATTCTTATATGGAAGCTACTTTCCATATTTCAGGCAGCAATTTTGCTCTCTCTCCAGAGGGCCAGCCGGGAAAGGTGTGGCGTGGGTGCCCAGGTGTGCTGGCACGTGACCAAGCCAGCCACTTCTCTCCTTCCTTCTCTCCTTCTTTTGAACTTTCTCTTCTGCAACTTTAGTAGTGGGGGGAAAAGATCAGATTTCCTCTGAAATCAGAAGGGAAGGAAGCAGTTTCTGATTCCGTCCCCAGGTGCAAAATTTCTCTTTTTTTTCTCAAGGGCCTGAAATTACACACTTCCTCAAAAGAATGGCCAACTCTTCTTGACCCCCTCCCTGCTCCTCCTCACCAAGTACAGCCTAGTCCTCGACTTACGACCACAACGGAGGCCAACATTTCCGTCGCTAAGCGAGACGGGTGTTTTGCCTCCCTTTACGACCTTTGGCCAGCGCTGGGAAGCGAATCGCTGCCCTGGTTAAGTTCATCCTGGCTCTCCCGTTGACTTGGCTCGCCAGGAGGTTGCTCACGCGACCCCAGGAGACACGGTGACCGTCGTAAGTGCGAGACGGTGGCCAAGCCTCCGAATTTTGAACCCGTGACCCGCGGGGACTGCCCCAACGGTCGTAAGTGTGAGAAAGAGTCCCCGGTCGCTTTTTTTTCAGGACTGTGGCCAACTTCGAACGGTCACTAAATGAACCGTCGTACGTCGAGGACCGCCTGCCCCGTTGTTTTTTCAGTGCTGGGAGCTGGGGAATTCCGGGAGTGGAAGTCCACCCCCCCCAAAGCGGAAACGACATCGAATTCGCCAATCCATTCCCTCGAAACGCACCCAAGTGTCAATCAAGGGTTCCCCTGACACCCCCCCTCCCTCCAATCCTGGCACCGTCTTCCTCCCAGAATGCTTTGCTCTTCCTACCCATAAGCCCCCCCCCGCTTCTTTTTGAGCTCACCTGGCAATAGGTGGGACTGAGGTCACTGTTCCGGTTTCAGAGGGCTGTCGAGGGTCGGGCGCCCCCCGTGCTGAGGACGAGACGGACCAGGGATGTGAGGAAGACACCCCAGGACCCGTTTGCGCGTCAACGCAGTGAGTAGAGCGTAATTTGCACCAATGTTGAAAAGAGGAAAGGTAACTCAGCCCTCTCTATTGCTAGAGAGGGGGGGGATGTGAGGAGGGGGTGGTCCTGTTTACGGCAGGGGCTGCCCCCCAGACGTGCCGTGGGTTCGATCCGGCACCCTTTTCTTTCATGTCTGAGAAAGATCTATCGACCCATCCCCCTTTTTAAGCCCAGGCAGGGTCTTGCCACCCTCCCTGGTGGCCCCCAATTGTCAAATGACAGAATAACAGAGCTGGAAGGGAACTTGGAGGTTCTCTAGTCCAACCCCCTGCTCAAGCAGGAGACCGCCTAGACCAAACCTGGCCACTTTAGGACTTGTGGACTTCAACTCCCAGAATTCTGGCTGGGAATTCTGGGAGTTGAAGTCCACAAGTCTTAAAGTTGTCAGATTTGGAGACTCCTGCCCTGTACCCTTTCAGACAAATGGCTGTCCAGTTTCTTCTTAAAAACTTCCAGTGTTGGAGCATCCACCGCTTCTGGAGGCAGGTAGTTCCACTGGTTAATTGTCCTCACTGTCAGGAAGTTTCTCCTTAGTTCCAGGTTGCTTCTCTCCTTGATGAGTTTCCATCCGTTGCTTCTTGTCCTGCCTTCTGGTGGCTTTGGAGAATAGGGGGACACCCCCCCCCCTTCTGTGGGGCAGCCCCTCAAATATTGGAAAACCACTATCATATCCTCCCCCCCAGTCCCCCTTTTCATTAATTAGGTGATGCTATTTGATTTGATTCTATTATCAAACCACAGAGCCTGGACAACTCTGGACAGTTTATAATGTAATAAAAGCAAACAGTGAGGACAATTAACCAGTGGAACAGCTTGCCACCAGAAGTTGTTGGTGCTCCAGCACTGGAGGTTTTTAAGAAGAGACTGGACAGCCACTTGTCTGAAATGGTATAGCGTTTCCTGCTTGAGTTGGGGGTTGGACTAGAAGACCTCCAAGGTCCCTTCTGTTATTCTGTGGTTATTCTATTATTCTGTTATTATTCTGTTATTCTGTTGTTATGTTCTTATTCTGTGGTTATTCTGTTATTCTGTTCTTATTCTGTGGTTATTCTGTTGTTATGTTGTTATTCTGTTCTTATTCGGTTATTCTGTTCTTATTCTGTGGTTATTCTGTTATTCTGTTATGTTGTTATTCTGTGGTTATTCTGTTATTCTGTTCTTATTCTGTGGTTATTCTGTTATTCTGTTCTTATTCTGTGGTTATTCTGTTATTCTGTCGTTATTCTGTTATTCTGTTGTTATGTTGTTATTCTGTTATTCTTATTCTGTGGTTATTCTGTTATTCTGTTATTCTGTTCTTATTCTGTTCTGTTCTTATTCTCTTATGTTGTTATTCTGTTCTTATTCTGTTACTCTGTTCTTATTCTGTGATTATTCTGTTCTTATTCTCTTGTTATTCTGTTGTTATTGTTATTCTGTTCTTATTCTGTTATTGTTCTTATTCTGTGATTATTCTGTTATTATTGTGTTATTCTGTTCTTATTCTGTTATTCTGTGGTTATGTTGTTATTCTCTTATTTTGTTATGTTGTTATTCTGTGGTCATTTTTTTATTCTGTGGTTATTCTGTTATTCTGTGGTTATGTTGTTATTCTGTTCTGAACGGTTTTGCAGAAGGACGCTGGGTCGATGCCAGCCCTGACTTTGACACCAGGGAAGCCACCTCTGTTTGGTCCCCCCAAATCATTCCAATCAGGAACCCCAACCTGTAACTTCCACCCAGAATCGCACACTCTCGCCAAGCTACAATGTTGTGAATGCCGCTGGCGGGGAAGAGTCCAAGCAGCTTTTAAATTGTGCAGCCCGGCCAATGAACTCAGAAGCCAAAACTGCAGGGTGGAAAGAGGGGAAGTGAAAGTGATAGAAAAAGACAAGGACGCAGTGTCCTTTTTGTGTGTCCGGAGTTGTGACATTCAACAAAGGACCGTGAAAAACAGGGGGGTGGGTTCAACCGCAGGGCATCCGATACCTGCACCGCTTCTCAAACGCACCAAACAAGAAGCGTAAATTTTGTTTAGCACAAATTTGGGCAGGTTTTCCCAATTTTGCAGACTTTTAATTTCTCGCCGGTGGCTGGGAGAGTCTGCTGTGGGTTGCGTTGTTATTATTTTCTTCGGAAAAGACTGGTTTTTTTTTTTTAGCAAAATAAACCAGCATGTTGGTGATCTGGCCTAATTATAGCAAAAGCCAAACAGGGCAGGCCGGCCCAGCTGGACTTAGCTCCCATTAGTCGGCTGGCATGTTTTTCAAGCCAGGAAATTCATTTCTGACTTGCAAAAATGAACTTTTCTCAGGTGTATAATGAATCGTGATTCTTGGCAAATTAAAAGTGGGTGGACGTCAACTCCCAGAATCCCCCAGCCGGCATGTCAGTCTTCGAACAGGTAGTCAGTTCCTTGACTGACGACCACAATTGAGCTCAAAATCTATGTTAATTTACGCTACGCGAGACCGTGAAGTGAGTTTTCCCCCATTTTACGAAAGTTCATAGGACCCCGGGGGTCACTGTGACCGTCGTAAATACGAGTCAATTGCCAAGCATCCGAATTTTGATCACGTGACCGTGGGACGCTGCGACCATTGTAAATATGAGTCAGTTTGCCAAGCATCCGAATTTTGATCATGTGACCGTGGGACGCTCCAACCGTCGTAAATATGAGTCAGTTTGCCAAGCGTCCGAATTTTGATCACGTGACCGCGGGGAGGCTGTGACCGTCGTAAATACAAATCAGTTTGCCAAGCCCACATTTAACTGGCTTATTCACTTAGCTTGCTGTGGGTTATTTTTTTCCACTTTGCTGAAGTCAAGGTATATTATGTCCACCGCATTCCCACCGTCTATTAAGCAAGTTACCCAATTAAAAAAATGAAATAGTCCAGCCTCATTTTCTCCTGCTTGAGCAGGGGGCTGGACTAGAAGACCTCCAAGGTCCCTTCTAGCTCTATTCTATTCTATTTCTTCTTCTCCCATCTATGCTGAATTCTGGTTAAGCCCTGGGGAATTCTGGGAATTGAAGCAACACTCACCTGGGATCAAAAAAGAGCTCGATCAGGAAGAATCCGCAATGGATTTGCTTCAAGTAACCAGTTTGAGAAATATAATAATAATAATAACAATAATAACAATAATAACAATAATAACAAATAATAATAATAATAATAATAATAATAATAATAATAATAATAATAATAATAATAATAATGTTGGAAGGGACTTGGAGACAGCAGAATAGACGAGAATGAACTGGAGAAGATAACAAAATACAAAGACCTACAAATAGAAATAGAAAGACTGTGGCAAAAGCAAGCAAGGGTAGTACCAATAGTCATAGGCGCCTTGGGTGCAATCCCAAAACAACTGGAGCACCACTTGAACACCATCATCGGCATTGACAAATTCGCTATTAGTCAATTGCAAAAGGCGGCCTTGCTAGGAACTGCTTTCATCCTGCGACGATACCTGTAATACCATCAAACATCCACATCTGCCTATCCCAGGTCCTGGGTAAGGACTCGATAGGTAGACAAAATGCCAAATCCAGCCTGAACATCTGGCTGACTGTGCGATGATTAATAATAATAATAATAAAGTTGGAAGGGACCTTGGAGGTCATCTAGTCCCACCCCCTGCTCAAGCAGGAAGCCCTATGGTTTTTAAGAGGTATTTCCTGTGCTGGGCTCAAGCTGACAGCATTCACAGCAGCCGAAAAGGAGAGGAGAGCGTTCCTGAGCACACGTAGAGGGCCTCGTTCATGCTCTCAAATTAAATCCCGTCATTTGCTTTTTAATTATTTTTTTTCTCTTTTTGTATTTTATTGCAAAAAAAGTTAAAATACAGAACAGCCAACTATTTAAACCAAAACAGAACCCAACCTTAAAAGGAAAAAGGTGCATTAAAAGAGGGAGAAGCAAAGCACCTATACTGTCCTCCCTAGTGGAATGCTGATTAATACATTACAACGATATTCATTTCCCAAGGAATTTTAAATACTAAACTACTAAATCTAAATTGTTAACGTGTCAGCTATATACCTCTCTATCCCCATTATTTCCCAATTTGTGTTTGATTTCCATAGAAAAACACTCCGTCTTGCATTTGGTCCCTGCTCGTCATTCCAACAACGGTGAGTAGCAGATTTTGTTAATTTAGGAATAAAATATTATTTGTTAAATTGACCAGGCCCTTCATTTCACTTGCATGTGACTTTGGGGGGGGGGGGGGTGGGGAGGTGGGAAAACACACAGAATTAAATGAAGTAAAATCATCATTTCTACCATCACAAAGCAATTAAGCTCCATTTCAGTGCAGTAATCAAAAGACAGGGGGCCACTCAGACCAATTATAATTAAAATTACAATTGCAATTGCAATTGCAATTACAATTGTAATACACCTGCCTGGATTAAAAATTACAAATTACAATTGCAATTACAATGATAATTACAATTGCAATTGCAATACACCTGCCTGGATTAAAAGTGTGCTTTGCAGCAGATAAACCCAAGTTGGGGGGAAAAAAAAAAAGTTAAATGGCAGAGTGGCCGGGCTTGGATATTTGTAAGTAAAATGCAAAACTTGCAAAATTGCAAAGAGCTTCGCACTGGGTAATTCTGGATCTTCGATGGGGGCCATGAGGGGGGGGGGATTTCCCAGGTCTGCTCCCCTGCCCCCTCCAGGCAGCCATGTTGGAAGGGAGATCAAGGAGACTGGTGAACTGTGGACTGTTTGGGGTGGATAATGGCTGCCTGGGGGGGGTGGCTTGGGTTTAGGGGGGGCATCTGGGTTTTGGGGACCCAGTTCAAAGGGGGGGCTTGAAATCCCCCCCTTGCTGGAGCCCTCTGATCATCCCTTCAAGGCACCTTCCTCCTCTTCCTTCCCCACTTCAGAAAACCCCCCCTCCCTTCTAGCACTGATGACGTTCCCTAGTTGGGTCATGAAACGTCTGCAAGGAAACCACCAAGCTCAGAGAGCGCCAAGGACCCCACAGTCCTCCTCCTTATTCTCCTTCTCCTCCTCTCTGCAAACTCGCCTCCCTTCTAGCATGGATGATGTTCCTTAGTCCGGTTACGCAACGTCTCTTAAGAAAACCATCAAGCTCCAAGAAGAATAGAATAAGAGAATGGCTGAGTTGGAAGGGACCTTGGAGGTCTTCTAGTCCAACCCCCTGCTCAGGCAGAAAACCTTATACCATTTCTCCTCCTCCTCCTTCTTCTCCTCCTCCTCCCTGCAAACCCTTCTCCCTTCTAGCACTGATGAGGTTCCCTAGTTGGGTCATGAAACGTCTGCAAGGAGACCACCAAGAAGCCCACAGTCCTCCTTCTCCTCCCCTTCCTCCCCCTCCTCCTCCTCCTCCTTCTCCTCCCCTTCCTCCTCCTCCTCCTCCTTCTCCTCCTCCTCTTCCTCCCTTCTAGCACTGATGAGGTTCCCTAGTTGGGTCATGAAACGTCTGCAAGAAACAAACAAGCATAAAGAGCTTGTTTCTCCTCCTCCCTTCTAGCACTGATGACGTTCCCTAGTTGGGTCATGAAACGTCTGCAAGGAGACCACCAAGGACCCCGCAGTCCTCCTCCTCCTCCCCTTCCTCCTCCTCTCTGCAAACCCCACTCTCTTTTTTACTCATGATGTAACCTAGTTGGGTCATGAGATGTCTGCAAGAAAGCCACCAAGCTCAGAGAGCACCAAGGACCCCCCAGTTCTCCTCCTCTTCCTCCTCCTCCTCCTCCTCCTCCTCCCTTCTAGCATAGATGATGTTTCCTAGTTGGGTCATGAAACGCCTGCAAGAAAGCCACCAAGCTCAGAGAGCACCAGGGACCCCACAGTCCTCCTCCTCCTTCTCCTCCTAGCACTGATGATGTTCCCTAGTTGGGTCATGAGACGTCTGCAAGGAAAGCAGCCAGCTCAGAGAGTCCTCCCTCTCCTCCTCCTCCTCCTCTTCCTCCGATCTAGGCTGGGAAAACCCCACCCTGCCTCTTTACTGGACTTGCCCATTTCCTTCTGCCTGTCACCCTCGCCAGGCTGGCCCAAGGATCCGCCGTTGGGGCTGATCTCCTGCTGGGCAAGCCTTGATCTTCTGCCTGGCACCGCCCTCTGTCTTAATTAAAGTGGGGGGGGGACTGCTGACATCCCCCCCCCCCAGAAATGTAATTTTGAAAGGTTGTGGCTGTAATGTTTGTGAGCTAGTCAACTGCTGATGGGGTGGGAGGGAGAGAGAAGAAGATGGATGGATAAACGGACGGAACAAAACGAAATGTTTCGGTGGGGAAACGGCCCGATGGAAGTGCTCAGGGCCCAGCCTCCCCTGTTGAACTGCTGCCTGCCCTGCTGAAGACCCAGGGCAAAGGCTGGCAGGGCTCAGGGGCAGGTGGGGTGTGTGTGTGTCTGTGTGTGTGTGTGTTCCAATCTGAGCCCTGTTTTCTCCCCGTCCCCTGCAGAGGAAGGAGACGCCACGGAGATCTGGTGGTCCCCTTTCTTGCATCAGGGCCGAGCCCTGGAGCCCAGCGGGCAAGACGTGGTGGTCCGGCACACCGGGCTCTACTTCGTCTACAGCCAGGTGAGAGACCCCACCCCACCCCGAGAGGCAGACGAGGGAGGGAGGGAGGAAGATGAGAAGGAAGGGAGGGAGGGAGGAAGGAAGGAGAGAGGAAGATGAGACGGGAGGGAGGAAGGAAGGAAGAGAGGGAAGGAGGAGAGAGTAAGATGAGGAAGGAAGGGAGGGAGGGAGGAGAGAGGAAGATGAGAAGGAAAGGGAGGGAGGGAGGGAGGAAGGAACGAAGGAAGGAAGGAAGGAAGGGAGGGAGGGAGGAGAGAGGAAGATGAGAAGGAAAGGGAGGGAGGGAGGGAGGGAGGGAGGGAGGAACGAAGGAAGGAAGGGAGGGAGGGAGGAACAAAGGAAGGAAGGGAGGGAGGGAGGGAGGAGAGAGGAAGATGAGAAGGAAAGGGAGGGAGGGAGGGAGGAAGGAACGAAGGAAGGAAGGAAGGAAGGGAGGGAGGGAGGAGAGAGGAAGATGAGAAGGAAAGGGAGGGAGGGAGGGAGGGAGGGAGGGAGGGAGGAACGAAGGAAGGAAGGGAGGGAGGGAGGAACGAAGGAAGGAAGGAAGGGAGGGAGGGAGGAGAGAGGAAGATGAGAAGGAAAGGGAGGGAGGGAGGGAGGGAGGAACGAAGGAAGGAAGGGAGGGAGGGAGGAACGAAGGAAGGAAGGAAGGGAGGGAGGGAGGGAAGGAGGAGAGAGGAAGATGAGAAGGAAGGAAGGGAGGGAGGGAGGGAGGAGAGAGGAAGATGAGAAGGAAGGGAGGGAGGGAGGAGAGAGGAAGATGAGGAAGGAAGGGAGGGAGGGAGGGAGGGAGGGAAGGAGCAGAGAGGAAGATGAGGAAGGAAGGGAGGGAGGGAGGAGGGAGGAGAGAGGAAGATGAGAAGGAAAGGGAGGGAGGGAGGAAGGAAGGAAGGATAACAGAATAACAGAAGGGACCTCGGAGGTCATCTAGTCCAACCCCCTGCTCAGGCAGGAAGCCCTATTCCATTTCAGACAAAGGGCGGTCCAGTCTCTTCTTAAAATCTTCCAGTGTTCGAGCATTCAACGGCCGCCAGCAAAGTCGTCAAAGAGGGCAAAACTCCCTTAACAACCGTATCTCACTCAGCGACCGAAATTTTGGGCTCAGCGTGCTCGTAAGTCGGGGACCGCCTCTTAAGACCAGCCCGGTTCCTAAATTCTTAATTCCTTTTTACTAAGAAGGAAGATTTTGACCTGAGCCCAAAGGCATCGGATGCTACAGAAGGGTGAAAGGACACCCCCCCAAAAAAAGAAAGAAAAAAAATTGAAATTATCCAGGCCACGATAAATGAAATAATGTTTTTGAAAAAAGTCGTTTTTATGGAAAAAAATAAATAAATGCAAAGCTATCCAGGTTTCAGCTTCAGAGAAGGTCCCGTTGTGGCTTCAGGCGTCAACAAATTATAAATTTATAAATTTAAGAATTATAAATTGTGAACACGAAGGGCAAAAATACGCCAAATTTAAATCTCTTTAATCTGTTGTTGTTTTGCTAAGAGGGATCTCTGGGGCAGGGCTGAGTGTTTTGACCAATTTTACCTTGGAAATGTCGCTTGGCGGCTGGCAGGATTGCGTGACAGGGCAGTCCCTGACTTTCGGCGATTCATTTAACGACCGTTTGAAGTTAGGACGGGATCTGTCCTTGCATTTATGTCCACCCAAGCATCCCCTGATCAAAATTCTTGTCCACTGCCATGTATATTTATGATGGTTGCACCATCCTGGGATCATGTGACCGCTTTTTGCAACTTTCCTGCAGGGCTTCCAACAAGAGAAATCAGTGTTTCACTTAACGACCTAATGATTCATTTAACAACTCTAAGGATTCACTTAACAACCAGAGTTTTTTATTATTATTATTCTATTTAATGAAGGTTGCAGCATCCCAGATGGCCATTTACAACCTTCCTGGGGGGTTTCCAACGAGGAAAGTTGATAGGGGGGAGAATCCAGATTCACTTAACGACCCAATGATTCATTTAATGACCACAGTATAAGGATTCGCTTAACGAGAGTGTTTGCACGATTGGATTTCACATTGAGTTGGAGCAGCTTAACAACAGCGGCAAAACTGTCACAAAATCAGGAGCGGCCACTTAACGGCCCCATAAGTTAGCAATCCCAATTGTGGTCGTAAGTCAAGGATTGCTGAGCTGACTTTGAATGATGTCAAAAAGCTAAGCAGGGCTGGAGCCGGTTAGATTCTGGACGGGGGACCCCTGCACTGCTTGTGTTGTTCTCCATCGTTGTGTGTGCGCCAGACACACATCATTAAATGAGACACACGGTTGTTAAGTCAACCTGGCTTCCCCGTTGACTTTGAAGGTCACAAAAAGGGGATCGCATGATCCCTCTGGGACGCTGCGGCCGTCGTAAATACGAGTCAGTCGCCAAGGGTATGGATTTTGATCACGTGATCACACCGGGATGCTGCAACGTAAGTGTAAAACTCGATCGTCAGATGCTTTATTTATTTTTTTTAGTAGCGGTGTAACTTCAACCACTAAATGAATTGTCGTAAGTCGAGAGGACTACTTGTAAATGGAATGAAACCCCCGGTAGTTTTTAAGAAGAGACTGGACAGCCAATTTGTCTGAAACGGTCTAGGGTTTCCTGCCTGAGGAGGGGGGTTGGACTAGATGACCTCCAAGGTCCCTTCCAACATTTATTTATTTATTATTATTAAATAGGTTCAGATAAGGCAGGGTCTTCCAACTTGGCCCTTTGATGACTTGTGGACTTCAACTCCCAGAATTCCTCAGCCAGGCATGCTGGCTGAGGGATTCTGGGAGTTGAAGTCCACAAGTCATCAAAGGGCCAAGATCGAAGACCCCTGCTTGTGGACTTCAACTCCCAGAATTCCTCAGCCAGGCACGCTGCCTGAGGGATTCTGGGAGTTGAAGTCCACAAGTCATTAAAGGGCCAAGATGGAAGACCCCTGCTTGTGGACTTCAACTCCCAGAATTCCTCAGCCAGGCACGCTGGCTGAGGGATTCTGGGAGTTGAAGTCCACAAGTCATCAAAGGGTCAGTTCCCTCACGCTGGCTGAGGAATTCTGGGAGTTGAAGTCCACAAGTCATCAAAGGACCAAGTTGGAAGACCTCTGCTTGTGGACCAACTCCCAGAATTCCTCAGCCAGGCATGCTGGCTGAGGGATTCTGGGAGTTGAAGTCCACAAGTCATCAAAGGACCAAGTTGGAAGACCTCTGCTTGTGGACCAACTCCCAGAATTCCTCAGCCAGGCATGCTGGCTGAGGGATTCTGGGAGTTGAAGTCCACAAGTCATCAAAGGGTCATAGTTCCCTCACGCTGGCTGAGGAATTCTGGGAGTTGAAGTCCACAAGTCATCAAAGGGCCAAGTTTGAAGACCCCAGAGATAAGGTCACGTCTACCTTCTTCCTCCCCTCCTTCTTAGGTGCTGTTCCATGACCCCACTTTTACCATGGGGCAGGTCCTACGGCGGGTGGCCCTGGGCAAGCCGGACCAGATCCTCTTCCGCTGCGTCCAGAGTATGCCGCCCAAGGTGGAGAAGGCTTATAACAGCTGCTACAGTGGAGGTGAGTTGCCATTCACCTGTCTGGAATGTCTAAACCAGGGTTGTTGGGGGTTTTTTTTTTTGCAACCTCTGGCCCTTTAAGACGGCTGGACTTCAACTCCCAGAATTCCCCAATCCGCAAGAGTTTCATAACAAAGGTATAGAGACTACCTTCATTGCATTTTTGTTTTTTGTTTTAACTGGAAAATTTTCTTAGTCGATAGTGGGAAGGTAGTCGATGTAATATACCAGGGGTCTTCAAACTTGGCCCTTTGATGACTTGTGGACTTCAAGTCCCAGAATTCTTCAGCCAGCCTCCCATTTTTAGAATAGAATAGAATAGAATAGAATAGAATAGAATAGAATAGAATAGAAAATATGGAGTGGAATTGAATGCAGAATGGAATGGAATGCAGAATAGAATAGAATAGAATAGAATAGAATAGAATAGAATAGAATAGAATAATAAAATACAGAATAGAATAGAATAGAATAGAATAGAATAGAATAGAATAGAATAGAATAGAATAGAATAGAATAGAATAGAATAGAAAATATAGAGTGGAATTAAATGCAGAATGGAATGGAATGCAGAATAGAATAGAATAGAATAGAATAGAATAGAATAGAATAGAATAGAATAGAATAGAATAGAATAGAATAATAAAATACAGAATAGAATAGAATAGAATAGAATAATAAAATACAGAATAGAATAGAATAGAATAGAATAGAATAGAATAGAATAGAATAGAATAGAATAGAAAATATAGAGTGGAATTAAATGCAGAATGGAATGGAATGCAGAATAGAAATAGAATAGAATAGAATAATAAAATATAGAATAGAATAGAATAATAAAATACAGAATAGAATAGAATAATAAAATACAGAATAGAATAGAATAGAATAGAACAGAACAGAATAGAATAATAAAATACAGAATAGAATAGAATAGAATAGAATAGAATAGAATAGAATAGAATAGAATAGAATAGAATAGAAAATATGGAGTGGAATTAAATGCAGAATGGAATGGAATGCAGAATAGAATAGAATAGAATAGAATAGAATAGAATAGAATAGAATAGGAAATGGAATAGAATAGGAAAAAGAATAGAATAGAATAGAATAGAATAGAATAGAATAGAATAGAATAGAATAGAATAAACAGAGTTGGAAGGGACTTTGTAGGTCATCTAGACCAACCCGCTCTATAGTTTTCTCCTGAACTCGAGGCCTGTGTCCTCAGCCCATTGGGGACATTGGTGTGATCCATAGCTGGACTGGCGATTCTGTTCAATGCGGGTCTCTGTGTCTGAACCCCCCTTTTCTCCTACTTCTAGGGGTTTTCCAACTGCACCAGGGGGACCGTCTGAGTCTGCGCATCCCACGGTTCAACGCCTCCTTCGACATCTCCACCCATGGGACCTTCCTCGGCGTGCTCCGTTTGTAGACATCCGAGCATCTTTGCAGACCCCCGTCCCACCTCTGAGAAGGATCCCCACCGCAAATATTGGGGGTTCTCCACCCAGAAGCGTCTCCTTCCTTTTGGATTGTGGCTTGGCCACAAGGTAGACTTGACACAGCCGGGAGGCTCAAAAATGCTGAGAATTTTCCCGCAGAAAAATGGGGCGAACCAGACTGAGCCCACCCTGGCTTATGTTTCCGGACCACTTAGGAAATCCTTCAGCAGGGAGATCCCAAGAATCTGGCTTTTGAGTTTGGATCCAGTGAGATCGAAGTGGCAGCCAACATTTTTTTATACCTTTGGACCGAGACATGTTTATCCCTTTTGGAATCATGTTTTGCAAATGTCCAGGAACCAAGGGGTCTAGCCCAGTGTTTCTCGAACTTGGCCCACTCTAAGATAGGTGGACTTCAACTCCCAGAATTCCCCCAGCAGGGGAATTCTGGAAGTTGAAGTCCACATGTCTTAAAGTGGGCCAAGTTTGAGAAAAACTGGGAAATCTCCAATTTGCTAAATCCTTCCGTTCTTCTGAAGCCAGATGCAAGTTGGATGAAATACAGATAGTCCTTCAATTTACGTCCATCTGTTTACCGACCCAAGTTAGAACAGGACTGGAAAAAAGTATCTTATGAGCACTCCTCACGCTTATGACCGTCGCGGCCTCCTTGCGGTCACATGATCAAAATTTGGGCATTTGGCATCGTGTATTTATAACGGTCGCAGCATCCCGGGATCACATGATCCCCCTTTCCAGTTGACTATCCACAAGCAGGAAGCCGGATCCGCTTAACGACCCCGATTCTGCAGGGATCTGCTTAACAACCACAGCAAAAACATCAAATTAGGTGTGACTCATTTAACAACCGCCTTGCTTAGCAATGGAAACTGCGGTGCCAATTGCAGTCGTAGGTTGAGGAATAACTGCAAAGCAGCAGAGTCATTGCTACTCTTCCTGGTTTTAACCCCGGTTCCATGCCATCTTTGCCGGGAAAACCAAACATTTGGTGTAGCTTTATGACTGTAATGCACAAAATCTTGCAAAGGATTTTGCATTTGCTGTTTGCAACTGTGGCATTTTAATTACAAGGTGTTATTTGGGGCGCTGGGCAAAAGATTGTGCAGCAGAATCGTTTTTTTTTTTTTTTTTGAAAAAAGCACTGTTTAAAAATAAAATAAAAGTTTTAAAAATAGATCTTGCACGCTTTGGACCTAGAGGGCGGATACACATGTAACTTGCACCCACGGAAATCAGTGAGGCTTTCACTCAGGGGCTTATCTGAGTGAATTTAGGAGGCAAACCAGGATTAAATACACAAGTCAGTGGTAAAATGGCAGAAAACTCTGAATTTTGCAGCTTGGCTAAACACTGCCGGAAGCAGAAAACAGGTCTACCATTATTAGCTCTTAGTATCCTGAAACTACCGGCAGGGATATCTCGCGTGGAGACGCTTAGATATCGCGAGATTCAAGGGGGAAAGGGATAGAGGCACACTACGTAGGGCAGCAGCGTAACAATAACATAGAGGTAGGAATAGTGTAGATGGACTCGCTCTCTTTCTCTATCACTAGGTGAAACTTCCGGGTTCATTTTCTCTATTCTGATTTTTTTTTCCCCAGGGAAAATGTGCGAGTCCACAAACCCACAATTTTGACACGGCTGCAATTAAGGGGGCGGGCAACAATCTTCTTTCTGAAATTGTCTTCAATTCAGACTTAAATTTCCTGGAAAAAATAAAACCTTGGACTAAAAAAAAAGCATTTCACAAGCTCTTTTAATACTCTTCCCAGGTCAGCACAAATCAGAAGCCAAAAAAAGCAGATTTTTGAGGGTTGCAGCAATCGGGGCAGCCACCAGAGGGCACCAAATAAAAACTCTAGCTGTTGGGCTGCCCCCTAGTGGCCGTCCCGGTTTTTTTTTTTTTTTTTCCAATCCTGGTTTGATAGATCTCACTCCAGGTTAAGCCTGGAGCCCAACAGATTTGCTGGGAGTGTGGGGGTTCGGATTTGCAATCCCAGTCCCCAAATCCCTAGCCGGTTTCTTCCTGGCTTAATCTCAGCTTAATCCTCTTTAACCCCAAAATTTAAACCCTCCTAAGCTGCAAATTCTCGCAGTTATTCCAGCCCATCCCGGTGGAAAGAGACCCTGGCCACAAAAACAGTTGCAATCCCTTGGAAAGCCAAGTCCCTGTGCTCAGCTGCCAGGGCACCCCAGAATCCCCCTTTCCATGCCAAGCACCCCAAATCTCTGGTCCCCTTGCCTACTTAGGCCTGCAAATTAAGTCCTAATCCGAGAGAGTGTGAATGAAAAAATTTGCACTCTTAATTTGGGGGCCTTCCTCCTTTCCTTGTTCCCTCTGCCTCGCTTTCAAATCCTGCTGGGCATGGGGTGGCTTGCAGGATTTCCACCACGCGAGGGGGAAGAGAGGAAAAAGATGCCCCCCCTAGCTTTTATTTTGTTCTCAAGCACGGGGATGGGCTAGAAGACCTCCAAGGTCCCTTTCAACAGGCTTGCAATTCTGCATTCTGCATTTTACATTCGGCACGCTTCATTTGGCATTCTGCATTCTGTGTTTTGCATTCTGTGCTCGGCATTTCTATCTTCGGCATTCTGCATCCTCAGCCCTGCATTCTGCATTCTGCATTCTGCGTTCTTCATTTTGTATTCTGTATTCTGCGTTCTTCATTTTGTATTCTGTATTCTGCATTCTATATTCTTCATTCTTCATTCTGTAGGTTGCATTCTGCCGCCTCAAGCCTGCATTCTGCATTCTGTATTCTGCACTTTTCATTCTGCATTCTGCATCCTCAGGCCTGTATTTTGGCATTCTGGGTTTTTGCTTTCTGCATTCTGTGTTTTGCCTTCTGTATTTTGCCTTCTGCATTCTTGTCGAAGGAGATGGGGAGGGTCGGCCTTCCAGAAAGAAACAAGAGGGGGAAAAATATTTCTCCCCCCCCCTCAACCTGCGCACAGGTAAGGGAAAGGTGGGGGGTCTCCAGTCACTCCTTTGGAATTGCACTGGCTAATCTGGGTAGAATTGGAAATGTGGGGAGGGGGTGTCTAAAGCTGCAAGGAAACGGGGTTCGGCTTGGCTGCAGCTTCCCCCACCAGCTTCGCAAGGGGGTCCCTGTCGATTCGGAAGATGTGCCAAGTATCACGGTCAGTGACGTTCACAGCTCCTTTCTTGTGATAGAAAGCTGTCGTAGTTTGATGCTTCTCGGCCGAGATGAACCGGAATTGAGAGCATCCCTTTTCCAGGGCGATCTGGGGAGAAGAGATTAAAAACCAGGTTTGTTTGATTCGGGAGGGGCCCTTAGAGGCCCGTGGACTGGACTGGACTACGGGAAGACTTGCTGGCTAGACTGCTACCCATGGGTCTTACCTTGCATGCTCGGTTCAGCAAGGCGGTGCCAACTCCTCTCCCTGGCCAGGAAGATGAGAGAGAGAGAAAGAGAGAGAAAAATCATATATTTAATAATAATAATAATAATAATAATAATAATAATCTGCAACATAACACCCCAGACTTAACAATTGTCAAAGACAAAAAAGTCTGGATAGTGGACGTGGCAGTGCCTGGAGACAACAGAATAGACAAGAAAGAACTGGAGAAGATAACAAAATACAAAGACCTACAAATAGAAATAGAAAGACTGTGGCAAAAGCAAGCAAGGGTAGGACCAATAGTCATAGGCTCCTTAGGTGCAATCCCAAAACAACTGGAGCACCACTTGAACACCATCGGCATTGACAAATTCGCTATTAGTCAATTGCAAAAGGCAGCCTTACTAGGAACTGCTTCCATCCTGCGACGATACCTGTAATACCATCAAACATCCACATCTGCTTATCCCAGGTCCTGGGTAAGGACTCGATAGGTAGACAAAATGCCAAATCCAGTCTGAACATCTGGCTGACTGTGCGATGATCCATAATAATTAATAATAAAGTTGGAAGGGACCTTGGAGGTCATCGAGTCCAACCCCCTGCTCAGGCAGGAACCCTACACCATTTCAGACAAATGGCTGTCCAGTCTCTTCTTAAAAACCTCCAGTGTTGGAGCATCCACCGCTTCTGGAGGCAGGTTGTTCCACTGGTTAATTGTTCTAACTGTCAGGAAGTTTCTCCTTAGTTCTAGGTTGCTTCTCTCCTTGATAAGTTTCCATCTGTTGCTTCTTGTCCTGCCTTCAGGCGCTTTGGAGAATAGCTTGACTGCCTCTTCTTTGGGGCAGCCCCTGAGATATTGGAAGACTGCTATCATGTCCCCCCTCACCCTTCTCTTCGTTAAACTACACATCCCCAATTCCAGCAACCGTTCTTTGCATGCTTTTGCCTCCAGTCCTCTGATCATCTTTGTTGCTCTTCTCTGCACTCTTTCCAGAGTCTCAACATCTTTTTTACATCGTGGTGACCAAAACTGGATGCCGTATTCCAAGTGTGGCCTTACCAAGGCGTTATAAAGTGGTATTAATACTTCACGTGATCTTGATTCTATCCCTCTGTTAATGCAGCCCAGCATTAACAATTAACTTTAATAAGAAGAATTCTTTATTGGCCAAGTGTGTTTGGACACACAAGGAATTTGTGTCTGGTGCGTAAGCATCAAATGAGAAATCATGATCATAATCCTAAAATACAGCCTTCCTAAATCCACATTCAGTGATAATGCTAGGATAATAAATAAGCAATCGTCGTAAATCATAATGGGAAACTAATCAAAGCAATCAACATAGGTCCTAAGAATCAAACCGCAAAGTTATAGTCATAAGAAACTAAGGAAATAGGTAATAGAAAAGACGAGAAGGATAGATCTAATGTTTGATTTGGCCCGAAGGTGCCTTAAATGTGGGATTTATTAAGTTTATTCCCAACCCGTCTTGCTTCAAACGATTCTGGGCAGCTTACAGCATAATAAACATTAAAAAAAACCTGTAACAATTACAACCAATTCTACATGGGACAAGCGTCACGTCTATCAAAAAAACAGGATCCACGAACACCGGCTGGCAGTCAAACCCCACAATCCCAAATCCTTAAATCGTTACCCACACCAACACCAAACAACTCTAGTTTGATCGGAGCAACACAAAAATCACTGGCCACGCGACCACCCGCCACGTGCGTTAGTTCACCGAAGCCTGGCACGCCGCAAGCAATTCCATCAACGGACACACTGACCGACAATCAGCCTACGAATCCCTCAGGAGCCAAATCAACCGCACAGCCAACCCGAGACAGCACTGATCCTCAGCCATCCCGCGCAATCCCCCACTCTCACCATCAGTTCGCCTCCCAGCGACCTGACCTGTTGTAACATCCCTGTCACAAGACTCATCACAAGCTTCTCACTGATGACTCACACAAGATCAGTCATAAATATGAACCCGTCGCCACGAGTTCAGATTTTGATCACGTGATCACAGGGAGGCTGCGACAGTCGTTAAGTGTGAAAAACGGTCCTAGGTCACCTTTTTCAGCGCCGTTGTAATCTCAAACGGTTGCTAAACGAATCGTCGTAAGTCCAGAACGACCGGTGTATTTAAAACTTGGAATCTGAGTTGTAAGAACGTCCCCGGGTAGATCCGTCAGAACTTTGTGGTGTCGCTAAATCGAGGACCCCCACCCCCCCATCGTATGTAACAGAAGGGCCCCGAATTTCTCCACTACCTATGCTGCACAAGTACAGCACAAGTACAGCATAGGTGGCACCATGCTCAATAGTAGCATCTGTGAGAGGGACCTCGGAGTCCTAGTAGACAATCACCTAAATATGAGCCAGCAGTGTGCTGCAGCTGCCAAAAAGGCCAACACAGTGCTAGGCTGCATTAACAGAGGGATAGAATCCAGATCAGGTGAAGTGTTAATACCACTTTACAAGGCCTTGGTAAGGCCACACTTGGAATACGGCGTCCAGTTTTGGTCACCACGATGTAAAAAAGATGTTGAGACTCTTTCTTTAGGAAGAGTACAGAGAAGAGCAACAAAGATGATCAGGGGACTGGAGGCTAAAACATACAAGGAATAGTTGCTAGAATTGGGTATGTCTAGTTTAATGAAAAGAAGGACGAGGGGGGACATGATAGCAGTATTCCAATATCTCAGGGGCTGCCATAAAGAAAAGGGAATCAAGCTATTCTCCAAAGCACCTGAAGGCAGGACAAGAAGCAACAGGTGGAAACTAATCAAGGAGAAAAGCAACCTAGAACTAAGGAGAAACTTCCTGACAGTTAGAACAATTGATCAGTGGAACAGCCTGCCTCCAAAAGCAGTAAATGCTCCAACACTGGAAGTTTTTAAGAAGAGACTGGACAGCCATT
>JAKSXO010000081.1:863662-916162 GCA_024509115.1 Crotalus helleri
CTCTATATACCATTTCAGACTAATAATAATAATAATAATAATAAAGTTGGAAGGGACCTTGGAGGTCATCTAGTCCAACCCTCTGCTCAGGCAGGAAACCCTATGCCATTTCAGACAAATGACTGTCCAGTCTTACAATTTAGAAGGGAGGCGCCAGGCGACCCTCGACTTACGACGACAATGGAGCCCCGAATTTCCATCGCTAAGCGAGATGGTTGTTAAACAAGTTTTGCCCCATTTTACAACCTTCGCTGCAGTTGTTAAGGTCGTAACGCGGTTCTTAAGCGAGTCTGGTTTCCCCCCCCCGCCCTTAACAACCGAGTCAAAAATGGTTGTAAGAAAGGGCCAAAACTCAACTGTCTTGCTTAGCAACGCTTAGCAATGTGGGGCTCCGTGGTGGTCGTAAGCCAAGGAATACCTGATTTGGGTTCCGTTAAACGCTTTTTTGAGTGGGAACAGGGACTTACCTTCTGGAGAGGTTTTCACCTGGTGGAGGGCGTTGTGAGATGCCGCCAGTTCCTAAAAAAAAGATGGAAACTCTCGTGAGTGGACCGGAACATTCTGGGGTTTTCCAGCGAGGAGAGTCCAAGCCAGAGTCCATTTCTCTGTCCTCCTCATCCGTCTTCGACTTCGGACAATCCTTTCCCTCAAGAAAGTCTTATCGAGGTTTCTCCAACAGCGGCGAAAGACCAAAATAGGGGCTCCTCTCTCTATATATCCCACCCACCCCAAAGCCAAGATGGCGAAGGTGGAAGGTGGAAAGGAAGAAGAAAGTGGAAGGTGGAAGAGAAGAGAAAAAGGGGGAAGGGGGAAGGGAAGAGAAGGTAAAAGGGAAGGTGGAAGAGAAGGTGGAAAGGAAGCAAAGGTGGAAGGTGGAAAGGAAGAGTGGAAGGTGGAAGGTGGAAGGGGAGGTGGAAAGGAAGAGAAGAAGGTGGAAGGTGGAAGAGAAGATGGAAGGGAAGGGGGAAAGGAAGAGAAGGTGGAAGGTGGAACGGAGGAGAAGAAGGTGGAAGGGAAGAGAAGGTGGAAGGGAAGGTATAAAGGAAGAGAAGAAGGTGGAAGGGAAGGTGGAAAGGAAGAGTGGAAGGTGGAAGGTGGAAGGGAAGGTGGAAAGAAAGAGAAGAAGGTGGAAGGTGGAAGAGTAGATGGAAGGGAAGGTGGAAAGGAAGAGAAGGTGGAATGGAAGAGAAGAAGGTGGAAGGTGGAAGGGGAAGTGGAAAGGAAGAGAAGAAGGTGGAAGAGAAGATGGAAGGGAAGGTGGAAAGGAAGAGAAGGTGGAAGGTGGAACGGAGGAGAAGAAGGTGGAAGGGAAGGTATAAAGGAAGAGAAGAAGGTGGAAGGGAAGGTGGAAAGGAAGAGTGGAAGGTGGAAGGTGGAAGGGAAGGTGGAAAGAAAGAGAAGAAGGTGGAAGGTGGAAGAGTAGATGGAAGGAAAGGTGGAAAGGAAGAGAAGGTGGAACGGAAGAGAAGAAGGTGGAAGGTGGAAGGGAAGAGAAGGTGGAAGGGAAGGTGGAAAGGAAAAGAAGAAGGTGGAAGGGAAGAGAAGAAGAGGAGGAGGAGAAGCAAGGTGGAGGAACTCAAGTCCCACAGGCGATGGGGGCACTTTGGAAGAGATGGACCAAGCTGGAGATAGATCTTCATGGAGAACATCATTCCAAGAGGTTGTTAAGAATCAACGCTGCCTTGATGGTCACCATCAATCAATCAATAACTCTTGAGGCTAGCCATCCAACCTCTGGAGAAGCCCATCATGGTGGGAAAAGTGGAAGGGAAGGGAAGGAGAGGACAACCAGCAGGAAGGGGGATGGACCGAGGTGTGGTCGTGAGGGAGACATCATTAGAAGACCCGAAGGACCAAGCTGGAGAGAGATCTTCACGAAGAAGAACATCCAAATAGGTCAGTGTTTTTCAAGCCTGGAGCCTTTAATGTGGGACTGGCTGAGGGATTCTGGGAGTTGAAGTCCACCTGTCTTAAAGTAGCCCAGCTGGGGAATTCTGGGAGTTGAAGTCCAGCCGTCTTAAAGTCTTCATGGTTGAGAAAGCCCCTTTAGATGCCCACACTGAATTCATGGCACCTCAGGACTCAATCCACGACCAAGTTATGGTGGATCCCCAACCCTCCCACCGCCGCCTTCCTCCTGGACCCTTGAGACCCCCCCTCTTTTGCCCTCCCCAGCTCCCCACACCGTCCCAGCTTCTCACCCTAACCAGCCGCACCACATCCAGTGCGTCCCTTTTGACCCAAGGACGGACAAGGAAGCTCATGGTGGCCAGCAAACGTCTTGAAGGACCTGCCGCTGTTCCTCGGCTGAACGCTGGTCCTTTAAAGGCCACGCCTGACCCTTGGCCTTCTCCACTTGGTTGCCTGCCCTCATTGACCACCGATGGTGGGAGGCCCTCGGAGGAAGAAGCTGGCGTGATCTGAAGGAGATCAGAGGTCACATTTTGATCTTTATCCCAGTTCTTGGAACCTGAGATTTTCCTCCCTTGCAGATGTCCTGATCTCTGTTACAAACGGACATTCCTGGGGGCTGGTTTTCGCACTCGGCACCCTTTCGGTCTCTGTCATGCTTGGAAGAGTGCCAAGAGACCCCCGTCTGGGCACCAGACTTGACAGGATGGGGTCGTCCTTTTTCACACGAACCAGCAGATGCCTTCAAGGGGGTCAGTTAAAGATGCAACGTCGCCCGTTTTCACGGCATGTAAACCAGGTTAGTTGTAACCGCAATTAGGTGGTAGAGTTGTGCCTTAGTCATAAAAGCCGGCTGAGTGACATTGGGCCAATCACCAGGAGATTATGAATTCTAGTCTCGCCTTAGGCACGAAAACTGGCTGAGTGACTTTGGGCCAATCACCAGGAGACGGTGAGTTCTAGTTCCGCCTTAGCCATAAAAGCCGGCTGGCTGACTTTGGGCCAATCACCAGGTGACGATGAGTTCTAGTCCCGCCTTAGCCATAAAAGCCGGCTGGCTAACTTTGGGCCAATCATCAGGTGACGGTGAGTTCTAGTCCTGCCTTAGCCATAAAAGCCGGCTGGGTGACTTTGGGCCAATCACCAGGGAGACGGTGAGTTCTAGTCCCGCCTTAGCCATAAAAGCCGGTTGGGTGACTTTGGGCCAATCACCAGGAGACGGTGAGTTCTAGTCCCGCCTTAGCCATAAAAGCCGGCTGGCTGACTTTGGGCCAATCATCAGGTGACGGTGAGTTCTAGTTCCGCCTTAGCCATAAAAGCTGGCCAGGTGACTTTGGGCCAATCACCAGGAGACGGTGAGTTCTAGTCCCGCCTTAGCCATAAAAGCTGGCCGGGTGACTTTGGGCCAATCACCAGGAGACTGTGAGTTCTAGTCCCGCCTTAGCCATAAAAGCCGGCTGGCTGACTTTGGGCCAATCACCAGGTGACGATGAGTTCTAGTCCTGCCTTAGCCATAAAAGCCGGCTGGGTGACTTTGGGCCAATCACCAGGGAGACGGTGAGTTCTAGTCCCGCCTAAGCCATAAAAGCCGGTTGGGTGACTTTGGGCCAATCACCAGGTGACGGTGAGTTCTAGTCCCGCCTTAGCCATAAAAGCTGGCCGGGTGACTTTGGGCCAATCACCAGGAGACTGTGAGTTCTAGCCCCACCGTAGCCATAAAAGCCGGCTGGCTGACTTTGGGCCAATCACCAGGTGACTGTGAGTTCTAGTCCCGCCTTAGCCATAAAAGCCAGCTGGGTGACTTTGGGCCAATCACTAGGAGATTATGAATTCTAGTCCCACCTTAGGCACGAAAACTGGCTGGACGTTTTTTGGGCCAGTGACCAGGTGCCTGGGAGTTCTAGTCCCACCTTAAACACAAAAACTGGCTGGGCGACTTTGGGCCAATCCCCAAGAGGCCGTGAGTTCTAGTCCCACCTTAGGCAGCTGGGCGACTTTGGGTCAGTTCCTCTCTTTCGCCGTCCAACCCCGCAGGGCTGTTGTGCGGATAAGAGAAGGAGGAAGGATTATTACGTACGTTTCCCATCTTGAGCTACTTATGTGTGTCATAAAAGCAGGATTAAAAGAAAAGCTAATGAATAGATGGGGGGGGGGGAGAAGGACCGTGGGGGGGGGAGCCCTTCCGCTCGGCAAGTGGAGGAAAGGCCACAAGTGTCGCCTTGTGCAATTCGGACACTTTTACCGCTGGAAAGAACAAGCTAGCCACTCAACCGGAGAGAATGGATGGAAGATACCGCAATGCTCCATATTTCACGTTGGCAGAAAGAAGCCAGGTAGGTCAACAAGGTCACCCAATGCAGAGACCCCAAGTTCTCTTTGCCCCACTCAGATTCCTATGGCTTTCCCCCCTCCCGCCAGTTGCCTGGAAAATTCCTCGCCTTAACGACGACAACTCAGCCCCAAATTTCCGTTGCTAAGAGGGAAAGTTGTCAAGTGAGTTTTGTGTCTCCGTTTTACGACGTGGCTTGCCACCGTTCTTAAATGAATCACTGCAGTTGTTAAGCGAGTAACTTGGTTGTTAAGTGAATTTGGCTTCCACATTGACTTTGCTTGCTAGAAGGTGGTAAAATGGGATCGTATGACCCCGGGACACTGTAACAACTGTCATAAATAGGAGTCTGTTGCCAAACCTCTGAATGTTGAGAATAGAATAGAATAAGAAATAAGAATAGAATAGAAAATAAGAAGAAATAATAATAGAATAGAATAGAAGAAGAAATAATAATAGAATAGAATAAATAATAATAGAATAGAATAAGAAATAAGAATAGAATAGAATAAATAATAATAGAATAGAATAAGAAATAAGAATAGAATAGAATATAAGAATAAATAATAATAGAATAGAATAATAGAATAGAATAAGAAATAAGAATAGAATAAATAATAGAATAGAATAGAATAAATAATAATAGAATAGAATAGAAGAAAGAATAGAATAGAATAGAATAGAATAGAATAGAATAGAATAGAATAGAAGAAATAATAATAGAATATAGGAAAAAATAATAGAATATAAGAATAGAATAGAATAAAAAATAATAGAATAGAATAGAAGAAATAATAATAGAATAGAATAGAAGAAAGAATAGAATAGAATAAGAAAGAATAGAATAGAATAGAATAGAATAGAATAGAATAGAATAGAATAGAATAAATAATAATAGAATATAGGAAAAAAATAATAGAATATAAGAATAGAATAGAATAAGAAATAATAGAATAGAATAAATAATAATAGAATAAGAAATAATAATAGAATAGAATATAAGAATAAATAATAATAGAATAGAATAATAGAATAGAACAGAATAAGAAATAAGAATAGAATAAATCATAGAATAGAATAGAAGAAATAATAGAATAGAATAGAATAGAATAGAATAAGAAAGAATAGAATAGAATAGAATATAAGAAGAAATAATAATAGAATAGAATAAAAGAAAAAATAATAGAATAGAATAAGAAATGAATAGAACAGAAGAAATAAGAACAGAACAGAACAGAATAGAATAGAATAGAATAGAATAGAATAGAATAGAATAGAACAGAACACAATAGAATAGAAAAGAAAAGAAAATATGGAATGGAATGGAATGGAATAGAATAGGGTGCCTGGCTGAGGAATTCTGGGAGTTGAAGTCCACCAGTCACAAAAGGGCCCAGTTTGAAGGCCCCTGATTTAAAGTCAGGTTAAAACAAATCCTTGCAGAGATTTAATTTTCTCTAGTATTTAAGGAGGAATTTAACCACAATGCTGTACCCGGAAGGTTCAATTTACACCTCCGGGTGGGTGGGGGTCTGCTCTAATATTTTATCTCTACATGCGGCGAAATGGCGCCATGCCTGAAATCCTCCAACTCTCGCGAGACTCCGCCTCTCGATCAGGGGGCGGGGCCTGGGGTGTCATGGCGGCCCCCATTTGCCGCCCGTCGCCTGAACAAGGGGAAGAAGCTTCCGGGAGGCAAGTTGAAGGCGGGCCGCCTTTCGCCTCCTCCTCCCGGGGAAGCTGCCGCGGGGAAGCCCGGAGCTCGCCCCTGACGGCGCTGCGCAGCTCTGCCCGCATCAGATCGTTTACACGTGACGATGGTGACACGTGTCGACCTTGAACGCGTGTCTGGTCTTCCCCGTTACGCTGCACCGCCGGGTCGGGATGCTTAATTTGAACGGTGGCCGCTCTTAATTTATTGTTGCATTTCATTCCATAATTCCTTATTATATAAGTCCATTTAAGGATGTCCAGCCCTTAAATTTATTATTTTATTAGGTTGATCATTTATTAAAAATTTATTAAAAATTAATGCAATGATGACCAGCCCTTAGCTTGATATATCGTTGCGCTATTTATTACTGGGCATTAAGTTGATTGATGTTATGGTGGGCATCCCTTAATTCATTAAATTAATCATTATAAATTAATGTAACGAAGGACGTCCTATAATTTAGTATTTCATTGAATTGTGCAGTAATTTACACATAAAGTTATTGGTGTAATGAAGGACACCCCTTGATTTATTAGATATTAACCATTTATTATTAATTAATTTGATGACTGCACAGGTCGTCCTCGACTTACGACCGCGAGGGAGCCCCAGATTTCCGTTGCTAAGCGAGACAGTCATTAAGTGAGTTTTGCTCCATGGGGTGACCTTTCTTGCCACAGTCGTTAGGTGAATCACTGCAGTTGTGCAGTTGTGAGTCACAACTTCCCTGTTAAATTTTTCTTGTGAGAAAGTTGCCAAAGGGGATCACGTGACCCCAGGATGCTGCGACCGTCATAAATAGGAGTCAGCGGCTGAGCGTGTGAATTTGGATCCCGCAGCAACACTTGTAAAGTGTAAAAAACGGGGGTCGTAAGTCGCTTTTTCCAATCCTGTTGTAACTTAATGAATGGTTACTCAATGAATGATTGTAAGTCAAGGACGACCTGTTTTAGAAGGACTAGTATTTTGGTTTTAAGTGTTAATTTCCTTGCTCTGTCAAATACGAGAAACCTTTATCGGGCTACTAAATGCTGTGGTGGTCTGGAATGCTTGTACCCAGAATAACTTGCTACAGTTGAAGAGATGGGACATCCATCTGTCTGAAATGGAAAAGGGTTTCCTCCTGATTAGAGGGTTGGACTAGAGGACCTCTAGGGTCCCTTCCAAATCTGTTATTCTGTTCTGTTCTGTTCTAGTATATTTCTATATTTCTAACTCTATTCTATTCTCTATTCTATATTCTGTTCTATTCTGTTCTATATTCTAATTCTAATTCCATTCTATTCTATTCTACTCTATTCCATTCTATTCTATTCTGTATTTTATATCCTGTTCTGTTCTGTATTTTCTATTCCACTCCATTCCATTCTCTATTCTATTCTATTATTTCCATATTCTATTCTATTCTATTCTATTCTATTCTATTCTATTCTTATTTCTCTTCTCTTTTCTTAATTCTATTCTGTTCTGTTGTTCTATATTCTGTTCTGTTCTGTTCTATTATTCTATTCTATTCTCTATTCTCTATTCTATTCCTTATTCTATTCTATTTCCTATCCTATCCTATTCTGTATTTCTATTCTATTCTATTCTATTCTATTCCTTATTCTATTCTACTCTGTTCTATTTCCTATCCTATCCTATTCTGTATTTCTATTCTATTCTATTCTATTCTTATTTCTCTTCTCTTTTCTTAATTCTATTCTGTTCTGTTGTTCTATATTCTGTTCTGTTCTGTTCTATTATTCTATTCTATTCTCTATTCTCTATTCTATTCCTTATTCTGTTCTATTTCCTATCCTATCCTATTCTGTTCTATTCTATTCTATTTCCTATTCTATTCTATCCTATTCTATCCTATTCTATTCTATTCTATTCTATTCTATTCTATACTATACTATTCTATTCTATTCTATTTCCTATCCTATGCTATCCTATTCTGTATTTCTATTCTAATTCTATTCTATTCTATACTGTATTCTGTATTCTGTATTCTATGTTCTGTTCTGTTCTATTCGGTATTCTGTTCTGTTTTCTATTCTATTCTGTTTCAACACAATCAACAATATTGATATTTTTTCTTTTTTAATCCACAGAAACCTCACTTCCTCGTGGCATCCTTTTCTCTCCTAAGCTGGGGCGAATAAAACCGCTTTCTCCTCCAGCGGAAACGGCAATTGGGGCTATCGCCAGGAGAAGTGCTTGCCTCAACCCTGTCCAAGGGGCATCTCACTTGGCAGCTGTTGTTCCAGAGACCTTTTTCGAAGTTTGTGATGGAGGCCGAATTCTCTGCGGAGGGACTGGCTACGGCGGACTTGCAACAGTCCACGGACAACGTCGGGGAAGCGGAAGAAAGTTCTGGACCGGCTTCTAAAGTGCCGCGGCTGAACGGCGCTCAGGAAGACGAAAATCCTGCTGTCCAGGGTCTTTCTCAAGAGGAAGGAGAATCCCACTTCCAGGATTCTTCGCTAGGCTTGGAGGAAGAGCTGGGCAATGGGACGCAGGAAGAAGCGGTTGAAGGAAGCGGAGCGTTGACCGATGGGGGAGAATATTAGTGAGTTGGACTCCGAATAAAACACACAGTTCAGTTGAGGCAGAGGAGTTGAGACTTCCTCAATCCCGGAGAAAGGAAGATCTGGGAGCAGGTTTCTTCTCCTGGAGGTGAACGTAGGATAGTAAGGTGGGAAGGGACCTTGAAGGTCTTCTAGTCTGCGGTTTTGAGGCATGGGATGGTTAAGAGTTGGGGAAGGAAGCTTAGTGAGGGGTCCTGGGTGAGCCTGGTGGTTTTCTTGCAGACGTTTCGTGACCCAACTAGGTAACATCATCAGTGCTAGAAGGGAGGTGAGTTTGCAGAGAGGAGGAGAAGGAGAGCAAGGCGAAGGACCGAGGGGTCCTTGGTGCTCTCTGATCTTGGTGGTTTTCTTGCAGATGTTTCATGACCCAACTAGGGAACAACATCAGTGCTAGAAGGGAGTTTGCAAGGAGGAGGAGGAGGAGGAGTGAGGGATCCTTGACGCTCTCTGATCTTGGTGGTTTTCTTGTAGACATTTCTGGACCCAACTAGGTAACATCATCAGTGCTAGAAGGGAGGTGAGTTTGCAGAGAGGAGGAGAAGGAGAGCAAGGCGAAGGACCGAGGGGTCCTTGGTACTCTCTGATCTTGGTGGTTTTCTTGTAGACGTTTCTGGACCCAACTAGGTAACATCATCAGTGCTAGAAGGGAGGTGAGTTTGCAGAGAGGAGGAGAAGGAGAGCAAGGCGAAGGACCGAGGGGTCCTTGGTGCTCTCGGATCTTGGTGGTTTTCTCGTAGACGTTTCGTGACCCAACTAGGGAACATCATCAGTGCTAGAAGGGAGTGGGATTTGAGAGGAGGAGAAAGAGGAGGGGGGAGGGAGGAGGAGGAGGTTAAGGACTGTAAGTTCTTTGGGACTCTTTGAATTTTGATGGGTTTTTTGTTTTTTTGCAGATGTTTCATGACCCAGCTAGGTGACATCATCAGTGTTAGAAGGGAGTGGGGTTGATGGAGAGAGGAAGAGGAGGGGAGGACGAGGACTGTGGGGTCCTTGGGGCTCTCTACACATGTCATGTTGACATTTCATGACCCAACTAGATAACATCAGTGCTAGAAGGAAGTGAGGTGTGTGGGGAGGAGGAGCAGGACTGTGGGGTCCTTGGTGCTCTCTGAGCTGGGTGGTTTCCTTGCAGACGTTTCGTGACCCAACTAGGGAACACCATCAGTGCTGGAAGGGAGGGGGGTTTGCAGAGAAGAAGAAGGGGAGAGGAGGAGGAGGAGGGAAGGAAGGAAGAAGAAGAAGAAGAGGAAGAAGAAGAAGAAGAAGAAAAGAAGAAGAAAAAGAAGAAGAAAAAGAAGAGGAGGAGGAGGAGGAGGACAACTGTGGGGTCCTTGGTGCTCTCTGAGCTGGGTGGTTTCCTTGCAGACCTTTCATGACCCAACTAGGCAACGTCATCAGTGCTGGAAGGGAGTGGGGTTTGCAGAGAAGAAGAAGGGGGGAGGAGGAGGGAAGGAAGGAAGGAAGGAAGAGGAAGAAGAAGAAGAAGAGGAGGAGGAAGAAGAAGAGAAGGAGAAGGAGGAGGAGAACGATGACGACTGTGGGGTCCTTGGTGCTCTCTGAGCTGGGTGGTTTCGTTGCAGACCTTTCATGACCCAACTAGGGAACACCATCAGTGCTGGAAGGGAGTAGGGTTTGCAGAGAAGAAGAAGGGGGGAGGAGGAGGAGGAGGGAAGGAAGAAAGGAAGGAAGAAGAAGAAGAAGAAGAAGAGGAGGAGGAGGAGGAGGAGAATGGGGTCCCTGATGCTCTCTGAGCTGAGTGGTTTCCTTGCAGACGTTTCAACTAGGGAACATCATCAGTGCTAGAAGGGAGTGAGGTGTGTGGAGGAGGAGGAAGAGGAAGAGGAGGAGGAGGACGACGACTGTGGGGTCTTTGGTGCTCTCTGAGCTTGACTGTTTCCTTGCAGACCTTTCATGACCCAACTAGGCAACGTCATCAGTGCTGGAAGGCGGTGGGGTTTGCAGAGAGGAAGAGGATGAAGATTGTGGGGTCCTTGGTGCTCTCTGAGCTGGGCGGTTTTCTTTCAGAAGTTTCATGAAATCCCCCCCCCCAAACTAGGTGACATCCACAGTGCTAGTTATGGCAGAGCGGTCGAAGGTAGCTTACGGTCCTAGTGAGTAGTAATTCGCAGTTGAGTTCACAGGCTGCACCTGACCTATTTCTCCCCTCTCCTAGCGTCCCGGCGTACGACTTTGGCCAGGCCCCCCGACTTCTGACAGGTGCCTGGGCCGAATACGGTCACGTCCCGGAGAACTTCTTGAAAGGCTGCAAGTGGTAGGTACCTCGGCGTCCGGGTGAGACCACCAGGGTCTTGGAAAGGAAGGCCCCTTCCCACTTCTTCTGGGTTTGGGGCTGCTGCTGGACTTGTCTGGGGAAGGGGGTGCTGGTCCTTAGACCTGGGGAATTCCCCCAGCCTGCTCCAGGTTCTTCTCCCCTTGGATGGGACTGGACAGAAGAAGAAGCCCACCCGGGGGACCTAGACGCTGGCCCCAGCCGCGATGGAGGTGGTGGGGAGGCTGGTAGCAGTAAGAAGAAAGCAGCTGAATGGCTGGGAGGGAAGGGGTTAAAAATGGGAGAACGAAGGAGCCTATGGGGCAGGCAGGCAGATGGGGAGAGGATCCCACAACTTCCAGTGGGAAGTTGGTGAGAAATTGTTAAAAGGAAGAGACAAGCCCCCCCCCAAGGCGGAATTCTTCAGTTGGGTCCATCGGAGTTTGTCAGCCTCAGCAATTTTTTAAGATGTGTGGACTTCAACTCCCAGAATTCCTTTTAAGATATGTGGACTTCAACTCCCAGAATTCCTTTCTAAGGTGTGTGGATTTCAACTCTTGGAGTTCCCTTGGAGAGGCGTGTGGACTTTAATTCCAGAATCCCTCGTAAGATGGGGGGACTTCAACTCCCAGAGTTCCTCAGCCAGCCTGCTTGAAGACGGGGGGGGGGGACTTCAATTCCCAGAATTCCTCAGCATGCTTTAAGAGATGTGGATTTCAACTCCCAGAATTCCCCAGCCAGCCTGCAAGACAGGTGGACTTCAACTCCCAGAATCCCCCAGCCAGGCTGCAAGACAGGTGGACTTCAACTCCCAGAATCCCCCAGCCAGGCTGCAAGACAGGGGGACTTCCACTCCCAGAATCCCCCAGCCAGGCTGCTTTAAGAGATGTGGACTTCCACTCCCCCAGCCAGCCTGCTTTAAGAGATGTGGACTTCCACTCCCCCAGCCAGCCTGCTTTAAGAGATGTGGACTTCCACTCCCAGAATCCCCCAGCCAGCCTGCTTTAAGACCGGTGGACTTCAACTCCCAGAATCCCCCAGCCAGCCTCCTTTAAGAGATGTGGACTTCCACTCCCAGAATCCCCCAGCCAGGCTGCTTTAAGACGGGTGGATTTCCACTCCCAGAATCCCCCAGCCAGCCTGCTTTAAGAGATGTGGATTTCCACTCCCAGAATCCCCCAGCCAGGCTGCTTTAAGATGGGTGGACTTCAACTCCCAGAATCCCCCAGCCAGCCTGCTTTAAGAGATGTGGACTTCCACTCCCAGAATCCCCCACCCAGCATGGCTGAGTAGCGAATTCTGGGAGTTGAAGTCCACACATCTGAAAAGTAGCTGAGGCTGAGAAACTCTGGCATAAATTAATCCTTGGTTTCGAAAAGGAACACCCTCTTGTTGGTTGTGTTCCTGCTTGCAACACAACTTTCCCTGTCCAGGTTTGTGTGATCATTTTTCCCTCTTTTGTGGCTGAAAATAACGACTTGCTTAGTGAGATGAGCCGGGAGGAGCAGAACCCCTCCTGGAGGGGGGGGAGACCCTTTTGGGGGGGTGTTTCTGACCACCCACCCCCCTCCCTCCTTCCTGCAGGGCACCCGACGGGACTTGCCTGCTTACCAACAGTGCCGACAACACACTGCGGATATACAACCTTCCTCCAGAGCTGTATGCAGAGCAGTGGGGAGACGTGGCTGAAATGGTACGTGGATTCATGGTTCCTTTTCGACTCACAACAACGCATTAAGAGACCGTTCAAGGTTACAGTGAGTCCCCCCCCACCCTCAGCCTCAGGGTGGTCCTGCACACCCCCCACATCGTGTTAGTCTAATGTGCCAAACCAGGGGGTTGGACTAGATGACCTCCAAGGTGCCTTCCAACTTTATTATTATGGATCATCGCACAGTCAGCCAGATGTTCAGACTGGATTTGGCATTTTGTCTATATTATTATTATTATTATGGATCATCGCACAGTTATTATTATTATTATTATTATGGATCATCGCACAGTCAGCCAGATGTTCAGACTGGATTTGGCATTTTGTCTACCTATCGAGTCCTTACCCAGGACCTGGGATAGGCAGATGTGGATGTTTGATGGTATTACAGATATCGTCGCAGGATGGAAGCAGTTCCTAGTAAGGCCGCCTTTTGCAATTGACTAATAGCAAATTTGTCAATGCCAATGGTGTTCAAGTGGTGCTCCAGTTGTTTTGGGATTGCACCCAAGGCGCCTATGACTATTGGTACTACCCTTGCTTGCTTTTGCCACAGTCTTTCTATTTCTATTTGTAGGTCTTTGTATTTTGTGATCTTCTCCAGTTCTTTCTCTTCTATTCTGCTGTCTCCAGGCACTGCCACGTCCACTATCCAGACTTTTTTGTCTTTCTTATCGACAATTGTTAAGTCTGGGGTGTTATGTTGCAGGTGCTTGTCTGTTTGAATTCTGAAGTCCCAGAGCAGTTTAATTTTATCATTTTCTATGACTTTCTCTATTTTATGATCCCACCAGTTTTCGCTTACAGGCAAATGATATTTCTTGCAGATCTTCCAATGCACCATTGTTGCTACTTTGTCATGCCGCTGCTTGTAATCAGTTTGTGCAATCTTCTTGCAACAGCTTACCAAGTGGTCCACTGTTTCTTCCGCTTCTTTGCATAGGCGGCACTTACTGTCTGTTGCTGTCTTCTCAATTTTGACTTTGTATGCATTTGTCCTTAAGGCTTGGTCTTGTGCAGCCAGAATTAGTCCCTCGGTCTCTTTCTTCAATTTTCCTGCTCTTAGCCATTGCCAGGTTTTATTATTATCTGCTTTCCCAGCTATTTTTTTCATGTATTGGCCATGTAGTGCTTTGTCTTCCCGTGCCTCTATTCTGCTCTTCATTTGGTTATTATTATTAATATTAATATTATTATCATCATCATCATCATCAATCTCTCTTCTTCGCCTCCATAGAGTCCCGTCCTGCGCATGGCGGAAGGCGACACCCTTTATGACTATTGCTGGTTCCCAGGGATGAATTCGTCTGATCCAGAGACTTGCTTGTAAATCCACTTTGGTTCTTCTCGCACCCTTTTTCTACGCCCCCCCCCCAAAACCCACAAGGGGATTTGAAGTCCACCCCGTGCCAGCTGGGGAGAAGGAAAGCAGTTATAGAAAGGGGGGGGGCATATCAATCAATCGATATGAATTTACGTCTGGGAGGAGGAAAGCAGTTCCTGGAAGCTGCCCAGGGTGGATGGTGTTAGAAATTAAATAAATATTAAATGTGATGTCAGTAGCTCCGATCTCAAAATGCTGAAAAGAGGGAAGCTGGTGCTCCTTGTAGGTCCCCATGGAGCCCTTGTGGGTCCGTTGTGTGCCCTGTTTGTCCCTTGTGGGTCCCTTGGATACCCAGCATCCTCTTCCACAGCCCGACTTGGTTTTGGTCCATGCCAGCTTCCCCTTCCCTTCCTTTCTTTTTCCCTTTCCCTTTCCCTTCCTTCCTTTCCCTTCTCCTTCCTTTCCTCTTCCCCTTCCCTTTTCCTTCCTTCCTTCCTTCCTTCCTTCCTTCCTTCCCTCCTTTCCTTTCCTTCCCTTCCTTTCTTTTCCTTTCCTTTCCTATCCTATCCTTTCCTTTCCCTTCTCCTTCCTTTCTCCTTCCTCTTCCTCTTCCCCTTCCCTTTTCCTTCCTTCCTTCCTTCCTTCCTTCCCTCCCTCCTTTCCTTTCCTCCCCTTCCTTTCTTTTCCTTTCTTATCCTATCCTTTCCTTTCCCTTCTCCTTCCTTTCTCCTTCCTCTTCCCCTTGTCCTTCCCTTTTCCTTCCCTTCCTTTCTTTTCCTTTCCTTTCCTTTCCTATCCTTTCCTTTCCCTTCTTCTTCCTTTCTCCTTCCTCTTCCTCTTCCCCTTCCCTTTTCCTTCCTTCCTTCCTTCCTTCCTTCCCTCCTTTCCTTTCCTCCCCTTCCTTTCTTTTCCTTTCCTATCCTATCCTTTCCTTTCCCTTCTCCTTCCTTTCTCCTTCCTCTTCCCCTTGTCCTTCCCTTTTCCTTCCTTCGTTCCTTCCTTCCTTCCTTCCCTCCTTTCCTTTCCTTCCCTTCCTTTCTTTTCCTTTCCTTTCCTATCCTATCCTTTCCTTTCCCTTCTCCTTCCTTTCTCCTTCTTCTTCCCCTTGTCCTTCCCTTTTCCTTCTCTTCTCCTTCCCTTTTCCTTCCTTCCTTCCTTCCCTCCTTCCTTTCCTTTTCTTTCCTTTCTTTTCCTTTCCTTTCCTTCCCTTCCCTTCCCTTCCTTTCCCTTCTCCCTTCTCCCTTCTCCCTTCTCCATTCACTGCCTTCTCTCCCCATGCAGCCTGGCCAGCAGCAGCCGAGACAACCCCGTCCACGTGTGGGATGCCTTCAGTGGGGAGCTACGGGCCTCCTTTCGCCCCTACAACCACCTGGTGAGTAGGTCCAAAGGCGAGGGTTCCCTCCCCCCCAGCCCCCTGGGTTTTTCCTCTTGTCCAGGAATGAATCACCCAGTTAATCATTTGGAGGTCTTTGAACTTTGTTCTGTTAATGAACCATCTTTGAAATACGGCGTCCAGTTGTGTAAGAAAGATGTTGAGTGCAATCCCAGGCTGCATTAACAGAGGGACTGAATCAGGATCACGGGAAGGGTTAATACCACTTTACAAGGCCTTGGTAAGGCCACACTTGGAATACGGCATCCAGTTTTGGTCACCACGATGTAAAAAAGAGGTTGAGAGTCTAGAAAGAGTGCAGAGAAGAGCAACAAAGAGGATCAGGAGATTGAAGACTAAAGTATATAAGGAAAGGCTGCTGGAATTGGGTTTGTTCAGTTTAATGAAGAGAAGGACGAGGGGGGACATGATAGCAGCCTTCCAGTATCTCAGGGGCTGCCCCAAAGAAGAGGGAGTCAAGCTATTCTCCAAAGCACCTGAAAGCAGGACAAGAAGCAACGGATGGAAATTCATCAAGGAGAGAAGCAACCTAGAACTAAGGAGAAACTTCCTGACAGTTAGAACAATTAACCAGTGGAACCACCTGCCTCCAGAAGCGGTGAAGGCTCCAACACTGGAAGTTTTTAAGAAGAGACTGGACAGTCATTTGTCTAAAACGGGGTAGGGTTTCCTACCTGAGCCCCAGGGGGTTGGACTAGATGACCTCCAAGGTCCCTTCCCAACGCTGAACCTATGATTCTATTACAATCAGTAGGACGAATTGCCAATAGAAGTTGTGGGTGCTTCAACCCTGAAGGTTTTTAGGAAGAGGCCGGACAGCCATTGGTCTGAAACAGCATACGCTTTCCTGCCTGAGCAGGGGGTTGGACTAGATGACCTCCGAGGTCCCTCCCAACTCTTGTCATTCTGTAATTCTCTTCTGTAATGAATGCAACCTAATCGAAAACACAAAAAAACGTCCTGGGGAAAAAGCTTGGGGCTCTATAATTACACACACACACACACACATACACACACACACACACACACACACACACACACACAAAGAGCTTGACCAGAGAACTGTCTGTCTGTCTTTTCGGTCCAGGACGAGCTGACGGCCGCCCACTCGCTTTGCTTCACTCCTGACGGTGCCCAGCTCTTTTGCGGCTTTGACAAAATGGTGCGGGTATTCGACACGTCGCGGCCCGGCCGGTCGTGCGAAAACAGACCCACGTTTGGTAAGTTGACCCTAGTTCGGATTGAGGGCGACCGCTGGAAGTCTGGAAGTTAAAACAGCCGTGGAAAAAAGTCACTTAATGACCTTTTTTCACACTTAATGACCAGTTGCAGCATCCCCTTGGTCATGGGATCAAAATTTCAGACGCTTGGCCACTGACTCGTATTTATGACGGTCACAGGATCCCGGGATCACACCATCCCCGTTTGCGACCCTCCCAAACTGGCTTCCGACAAGCCACATAGAGCCAGCTTTGTTTAATGACCGTGTGATTTGCTTAATGGCTGCAGTGGGGAAAATGCTCGTAAAACCCACCGCCTTGCTTAGCAATGGAAAATCCGGGTCCCGTTCGTCGTAAGTCGAGGAATCCCTGTGTGCTCGGGGGACGAGTGAAGCAGCAAAATCATAAATAAAAATGGCAATTAAAAAGGAGAGAGGCTGGTTTTGACACCCCCTTCGCTGTAGGAGGGCACCCCGTTTTTGCATAGTGACGGGGTGGGGGGGAGGCAGAATGTCGGAGCCTGGCCTTCCCGTTGCTTTGCTGCGCATCGCCGCAACGGCCTCCCCGGTTGGCTAGCTGCCAATGTTTTAAAAAAAGAGATAATTGTTTGGGAAAAGCTGTGAGGTGTGAAAAACTTGACATTTATTTTGCCTTTTTGCGCACTTGATGGGAGAATTGTCAACTGCCAAAAATCTCTTTTCTGTGGCAGTGGGTGGAAATCCCACAAATAAATAAACCAATTAAATATATATATATGTGAAGACATGGGAGAATTAAAGGCCTTGGCATCAGACCAAAAGCTGAACCAAGATGGGGCCAACCTCCAGGAGAAGGCATCTCAAAATTTGGGGGGGGGGGAGTTGATCAAGACCACTGACCCATGTAGCCATCGCTGCCTTAACGACGGCAGTGGGACCCCACTTCAGGATGGACGTAAATTGGGGTGGGGTCACAGGGGAAGAGGTGTTGTTTTAAGGTTTTTGTATTCCCGAGCTGTTGAGGGACTCGTAACCATGTCCCTTTTTAAAAGTTCCTCTCCTGTGAAGGATCCGTATATATAAAATAATCTGCAATCATTAAAGACGTGGTCCCTTTAAGCCAGGGGTCTTCAAACGTGGCCCTTTGATGACTTGTGGACTTCAAGTCCCAGAATTCCCCAGCCAGCATTCTTTAAGTCGTAGGGGTCATCAAACGTGGCCTTTTGATGACTTGTGGACTTCAACCCCCAGAGTTCCTCAGCCAGGCACGCTGGCTGAGGAATTCTGGGAGTTGAAGTTCTCAAGTCATAAAGGGGGCCATAGTTCCATCACGCTGGCTGAGGAATTCTGGGAGTTGAAGTCCACAAGTCATAAAAGGGTCATAGTACCCTCACGCTGGCTGAGGAATTCTGGGAGTTGAAGTCCACAAGTCATAAAGGGGGCCATAGTTCCCTCACGCTGGCTGAGGAATTCTGGGAGTTGAAGTTCTCAAGTCATAAAGGAGGCCATAGTTCCCTCACACTGGCTGAGGAATTCTGGGAGTTGAAGTCCACAAGTCATAAAAGGGTCATAGTTCCCTCACACTGGCTGAGGAATTCTGGGAGTTGAAGTCCACAAGTCATAAAGGGGGCCATAGTTCCCTCACGCTGGCTGAGGAATTCTGGGAGTTGAAGTTCTCAAGTCATAAAGGAGGCCATAGTTCCCTCACGCTGGCTGAGGAATTCTGGGAGTTGAAGTCTACAAGTCATAAAAGGGTCATAGTACCCTCACGCTGGCTGAGGAATTCTGGGAGTTGAAGTCCACAAGTCATAAAGGGGGCCATAGTTCCCTCACGCTGGCTGAGGAATTCTGGGAGTTGAAGTTCTCAAGTCATAAAGAAGGCCATAGTTCCCTCACACTGGCTGAGGAATTCTGGGAGTTGAAGTCCACAAGTCATAAAAGGGTCATAGTTCCCTCACACTGGCTGAGGAATTCTGGGAGTTGAAGTCCACAAGTCATAAAGGGGGCCATAGTTCCCTCACGCTGGCTGAGGAATTCTGGGAGTTGAAGTTCTCAAGTCATAAAGGAGGCCATAGTTCCCTCACGCTGGCTGAGGAATTCTGGGAGTTGAAGTCTACAAGTCATAAAAGGGTCATAGTTCCCTCACGCTGGCTGAGGAATTCTGGGAGTTGAAGTCCACAAGTCATAAAGGGGGCCATAGTTCCCTCACGCTGGCTGAGGAATTCTGGGAGTTGGTCCACAAGTCATAAAGGGGGCCATAGTTTCCTCACGCTGGCTGAGGAATTCTGGGAGTTGAAGTCCACAAGTCGTAAAAGGGTCCTAGTTCCCTCACGTTGGCTGAGGAATTCTGGGAGTTGAACTCCACAAGCAGGGGCCTGCAAACTTGGCCCTTTGATGACTTGTGGACTTCAACTCCCAGAATTCCTCAGCCAGGCACGCTCGTTGAGGAATTCTGGGAGTTGAAGCCCACGAGTCATCAAAGGGGCCAAGGTTGCCTACCCCCTGGATTCATAGAACTGGACCTCATTTAAAACTTGGGAATTATAAATATTAAACGTTCAATTTAAATATTAATGGGAAACTAAAAATTGGGAGGAACTAACCAGGACATTGATTGTCCAAAAGAGATTGAATGTTAAAATATCTAGGATATGCCTAAGCTCAAAATTATTGATAAATGTAAGAAACGTTATGTTTATTAAATCGATATCATAAGAATTGTATTAATTAAAGCGCGACAGAGTAAATACCAAGGCAGGGGAAAAGAGAGGAAAGAGTCAGTGTCATAGTTTGTGATCTGTATTAAAAGATACTTGTACGTTATTGAATTATGGACCAACTCAGCCGCCACGTTGCTTTTCAAATATTTCAAATGCAAAACTGGAAAATCAATAACATTTTCCTTAAAAAAATGTTTCCCAGTGAAGAAACAAGGGCAAAGCGGGATCATCTCCTGCATCGCCTTCAGCCCGACGCAGCCCCTTTACGCCTGCACGTCGTACGCCAAGACCGTCGGCCTCTACTCCCGCGCGGAGGGAGACCCCTTGGCGATGCTCGTTGGGCATCGCGGCGGCGTCACCCATGCCGTCTTTTCCCCGGACGGCCTTTATCTCTTCACCGGTGGCCGCAAGGTAAGGCCGAGCGGTGGGTAGTGCGACTGAGGGTGGCGTGGCGGCTGTCGCATCTCTTGAACCCGGTTCCGGGTTGTCTGGCGCGTCGGGAAGGCGGGCTAGGGACACGGGCAGGGAGTCCAGCTCGCTCCTCCACCTTGTAAGCGTCTGCGATTTCCGCGGCAGGACGCCGAGATTCTCTGCTGGGACCTACGGCAGCCGGGCGAAATTGTCTTCTCGCTGTCCCGCACGGTGGGCACCAATCAGAGGCTGTATTTCGACCTGGATCCGTAAGTGACCCGTCGGGATGCGCTCCCCTCCTGGAGATAGTTGTCTTCTTGGGGGTCTTGGATGGTCTCTGAGCTGGGTGGACGTTTCATGACCCAACTAGGGAACGCCATCAGTGCTAGAAGGGAGAAGGGTTTGCAGGGAGGAGGAGGAGGAGGACGACTGTAGGGTCCTTGATGCTCTCTGAGCTGGGTGGGTTTTCTTGCGGACGTTTCATGACCCAACCAGGGAACATCATCAGTGCTGGAAGGAAGGAAGGAAGGAAGGAAGGAAGGAAGGAAGGAAGACAGACTGTGGGGTCTTTGGTGCTTTCTGAATTGGTGGTTTCCTTGCAGACGTTTCATGACCCAACTAGGGAACATCATCAGTGCTGGAAGGAAGGAGGGAGGGAGGGAGGGAGGGAGGGAGGGAGGGAAGGAAGGAAGGAAGGAAGGAAGGAAGGAAGGAAGGAAGGAAAACTGTGGGGTCCTTGGTGCTCTCTGAGCTGGGTGCTTTCCTTGCAGACGTTTCATGACCCAACTAGGGAACATCATCAGTGCTGGAAGGAAGGAGGGAGGGAGGGAGGGAGGGAAGGAAGGAAGGAAGGAAGGAAGGAAGGAAGGAAGGAAAACTGTGGGGTCCTTGGTGCTCTCTGAGCTGGGTGCTTTCCTTGCAGACATTTCATGACCCAACTAGGGAACATCATCAGTGCTAGAAGGGAATGGGGTGTGTGGAGTGGAAGGAGGAGGAGGAGTGGGGGAGGAGGAGGAGCAGCATCCCCGTGCTCACGGGATCAAAATTCAGACGCTTGGCAATTGACTCATACTTACGACGGTTGCCTTATCCCGGGGGAGGTCACGCCATCCCGTTTGGCGACCTTCCGATGAGCAACAAGGAAGCCATGTTCCTTTCCCAACAGTCTGACTAGCTTAACAACGGCAGCGACCCCACTTAACAACTGTGGCAAGAAATGTCGTAAAACGGGGACAAAAGTCACTGAACGGTGGTCTCGCTTAAGAGCGGAGCTTTGGGGCTCCATTGCAGCCCATAAGTCAAGGACTATTTTACCGAGGTTTCTTGTGCTTCCCCCCCCCCCGGACAGGAGCGGGCGGTATTTGCTGAGCGGGAACACCAACGGCCTCGTTACGGTCTGGGACACCACCCAGCCTCTCCCCGGGGACCCCCCAGCTGTGTTACCACCAGCCCTGCAGTTCCAGGCCGTGGGAGACTGCGTGAATGGCATCAGGTACGAATCCTGCTCGGGGGGCGGTTGAGGTGGAGGAAGTGAGGGTCTGCCTGGGCTCCCACAGGGGATTGTGGGGCCGTGAAAGTAAACCCAAAGCTTGTAGGGTGTGCGTTGGGGTGTCGGAGTGCCTCTGCACCCCGCTGGATGGTGCTGGCCCCAACTAAGCAGAAAGACCCCTGTCCTAACCACTTGGATTTCAACTCCCAGAATCCTTAGCTGTTTAGTTAGGGATTCTGGGAGTCGAAGTCCAGCGGGAGACTGAAAATGGGAGGAGGAAAATGGTTCTTGGAAGCTGCCTAGGGCCACTTGGTGACCGTATGGGTGGCATATAATGATAGATAGATAGATAGATAGATAGATAGATAGATAGATAGATAGATAGATAGATAGATAGATAGATAGATAGATAGATAGATAGATAGATAGATAGATAGATAGATAGATAGATAGATAGATATGGGTGGGTGGGTGGATAGGTAGGTAGGTAGATAGATAGAGATAGAGATAGATAGATAGATAGATAGAGAGAGAGAGAGAGAGAGAGAGAGAGAGACAGAGATAGACAGAGATAGACAGAGATAGAGATAGATAGATAGATAGATAGATAGATAGATAGATAGATAGATATAGATAGATATAGACAGATAGATAGAGATAGATAGATAGATAGATAGATAGAGATAGACAGATAGAGATACAGAGATAGACAGATAGAGATAGATAGATAGAGATAGACAGATAGAGATAGATAGATAGATAGATAGATAGATAGATAGATAGATAGATAGATAGATAGATAGATAGATAGATAGATAATTAATGGATGGATGGATAGGTAGGTAGGTAGGTATAGGCAGGTAGATAGATAGATAGACAGACAGACATAGAGATGGAGGGAGGGAGGGAGGGATGGACGGATAGATAGGAATAGATAGATAACCTTTGTCATTTTTTCCTGTGGGCACATTGGCACATATTAAAAATGAAATTTTGTTGCTTGCTCTCAAAAGTGTACACATACATAACACACATTTAAACATGCTATATACAACATATATATATAAACCTATACCATAGAAAATATGGAATGGAATGGAATAGAACAGAATAATAAAAAAGAAGAATAGAATAGAATACAGAATAGAATAAAATAGAATAATAAAATACAGAATAGAATAGAAATAAGGAATAGAATAGAATAAGAATAAGAATAGAATGGAATGTAATAGAATGGAATAGAATAATAATAGAATAGAATAGAATAGAATAGAATAGAATAGAATAGAAATAAGGAATAGAACAGAATAATAATAGAACAGAACAGAACAGAACAGAACAGAATAGAATAGAATAGAATAGAATAGAATAGAATAGAATAGAATAGAATAGAATAGAATAGAATAGAATAGAATAGAATAAATGAAGAATGGAATGGAATGGAATAGGGGATAGGGGATAGGAACAAGAATAGGGAATAAATCCACCAGTGGAGATAAGAGGGGCTCCAGCATCATCCAAAAGTTCTGGTCCCAGTGACCGACCCAGACTGGATCTTGCGAAAGGAAAGCCTCTGGAGCTCTCTCCAGATTGCTAACAGAGACTCCCCATCCTCGTGCTATTAAGTGCTGCTTCCCATCCAGGATCCGCCTCTTTCCAAGAGCTTCTCCAGCTGTGGGTCACCCTTGGCCCTCGGAGCAGGGCAGGCATTCCAGATGTGGCAGCCTGGGGGTTCCCAGGGGGGCGCGCCGGCCAGCCCCGGTTCTTCTTCTTCCTAATCCCCCCACCCCCGCCTCTTTCTTTCAGTCTCCATCCCAGCCTCCCTCTGCTGGCCACAGCTTCGGGCCAGCGGCATTTTCCCGACCTTCCGGAGAGCGGAGAGGACGAGGCGGAAGAAGGAGGGGATCGTCCACTCGCCCCTGTTCGGGCGCCGGGCGATAACGCGCTCCGGTTGTGGTGGTGCACTCTGGCCTCGCAAACCGAGGGGGCCGTTTCCTAGCCGTGGCCTCTTCTGTGGCACGAGGAGCCAAACGAGAATCGTGGCAGGCAGGCGGGTTGTGCGCGCGGCACCTGGTGCGCACAACTACAACTCCCGGACGCGGTGTGCCTCCGTCCGCACAGACGCGAGAGATTGTTCTGAAGAGACAACAAGAGACACAAGTGTCTCACCAACAGACACAACGGCAGAGGGGCGTTTCACGCAGGAGAAAACCCTGAGGGGGTCTCGGTTGACACCCAGATCTTTCTTCTTGGTCCTCTTTCCTTTCTCTTTTTGAACCAAGCGAGGATACTGGATTTTTTTTTTTCCTCACGGGTTTCTTTCCCCCGAATTCCTCACTTCTCTGGGATATCCGTGTTTTTCTCGGCTTTGCCCAACCGACAGACTTTGGAGAAAGCTCAAGACGGGTTTCTCCGGATTTAGGCCCAAATTCCTTCTTCCCGATACTTATTTTCACAGGGAAAAAACAGGGGGCTTCCATCTCCTCATGAAAGATTTCGTAAAAAGTTTCTTCCAAAGGATCCGTATTGCTTCAAGGCTTTCTCACCGAACTCAACAAGTCTCAATAAATTGGGAAGTTTTTTTTAAAAAAAATTATTAATTTATTTGTATCCCGCTTTTATTATTTCTACAGAACGCAAGAAGGCGAACAACAATCCTGTGAGGTGGGTTGGACTGAGCGAGAGGAGGATTGGCTAAAGTCCCCCAGCTGGCTTTCATGCCTAAGGCGGGACTAGAACTCCCAGTCTCCTGGTGATTGGCCCAACGTCACCCAGCTGGCTTTTATGTCTAAGGCGGGACTAGAACTCACCGTCTCCTGCTGATTGGCCCAAAGTCACCCAGCTGGCTTTTATGTCTAAGTCAGGACTAGAACTCACCGTCTCCTGGTGATTGGCCCAAAGACACTTAGTTGGCTTTTATGTCTAAGGCGAGATTAGAACTCACCGTTTCCTGGTGATTGGCCCAAAGTCACCCAGCTGGCTTTTATGTCTAAGGCGGGACTAGAACTCACCGTCTCCTGCTGATTGGCCCAAAGTCACCCAGCTGGCTTTTATGTCTAAGGCGGGACTAGAACTCACCGTCTCCTGGTGATTGGCCCAAAGACACTTAGTTGGCTTTTATGTCTAAGGCGAGATTAGAACTCACCGTTTCCTGGTGATTGGCCCAACGTCACCCAGCTGGCTTTTATGTCTAAGGCGGGACTAGAACTCACCGTCTCCTGCTGATTGGCCCAAAGTCACCCAGCTGGCTTTTATGTCTAAGTCAGGACTAGAACTCACCGTCTCCTGGTGATTGGCCCAAAGACACTTAGTTGGCTTTTATGTCTAAGGCGAGATTAGAACTCACCGTTTCCTGGTGATTGGCCCAAAGTCACCCAGCTGGCTTTTATGTCTAAGGCGGGACTAGAACTCACCGTCTCCTGCTGATTGGTCCAAAGTCACCCAGCTGGCTTTTATGTCTAAGGCGGGACTAGAACTCACCGTCTCCTGGTGATTGGTCCAAAGTCACCCAGGCGGCCTTTATGTCTAAGGCGGGACTAGAACTCACCGTCTCCTGGTAATTGACCCCAAATCCCTCAGCCAGCTTTTATGGCTAAGGCACAACTCCACCGCCTGACTGCGGTTACAACTAACCAGGTTTACATGCCGTGAAAATGGGCGACGTTGCATCTTTATCTGACCCCTTGAAAGGCATCTGCTGGTTCGTGTGAAAAAGGACGACCCCAGCCTGTCAAGTCTGGTGCCCAGACGGGGGTCTCTTGGCACTCTTCCAAGCATGACAGAGACCGAAAGGGAGCCGAGTGCGAAAATCAGACGCCCCCCCTCCTCCCTTTTCACAATGTGCTTTGCCAGTTGTGATGTAGGCAAATGCCCGCACCTTTCATCCCGCAAAACCCCTGGAGAGAACATCTGGAATATGGCCTGGCCTCCTAATCTGCCTGAGCAGAATTCGGCTCTGGGTCTTCTCCGGAGCCTCCTCCCTCCCTTCCTGGCTAATCCCCCCCCCCCCAATTGAAGGCTTGCTTGCAGAGTCAGTTGCCTGGCAACCTGGTAAACCGAGAATGAGGGTCTGGCGGTGCCAAAGCCTCCGATTGAAGGCGGCCTGCTTTTCACGGACAAAGCCAAAAGCTGGGAAGGGTCTGACCTGGCTGGGGACCCCCCCCCAATTAGGGTTTCTCTTGCCCCTCAAAGGCCTGGGCAGCTCCTGGGGGGTCCCCAACTGGGAGGGTCCCCTGGAGAAAGGAGGAGGGGTGTGTTTTTTTGGAGGGAGGGTCTTAGCTGCAGGAGACTCAGCCAAAAGCTGGTCTGGAGGGTTGTGTGAAGGGAGAAGATGGCTTATTTCAGGAAGGGGGTTAAGCTGGTTGTGGGAAGCATCAGTGCAACTTGGAGAGGACCAAGCAGCCCACAATCTTTTTCTGTCTCCTCCTCCTCCTCCTCCCTTCCAGTGTGCAAATCCCCTCTCCCTTCTAGAACTGATGATGTTCCCTAGTTGGGTCATGAAACGTCTGCAAGAAAACCACCAAATTCAGACAGCACCAAGGATCCCACAGTCCTTTTTCTTTCTTTCTTTCTTTCTTTCTTTCTTTCTTTCTTTCTTTCTCTCTCTCTCTCTCTCTTTCTTTCCTTTTCTTTCTTTTTCTTTCTTTCCTCCTCCTCCTTTCTGCACACCCCTCTCCCTTCTAAAACTGATGATGTCCCCTAGTTGGGTCATGAAATGTCTGCAAGAAAACCACCAAACTCAGGCAGCACCAAGGATCCCACAGTCTTCTTTCTTTCTTTCTTTCTTTCTTTCTTTCTTTCTTTCTTTCTTTCTTTCTTTCTTTCTTTTCTTTTCTTTCTTTTTCTTTCTCTTTCTTTCTCTTTCTTTCTCTTCTCCTCCTCCTTTCTGCACACCCCTCTCCCTTCTAGCACTGATGATGTTCCCTAGTTGGGTCATGAAACATCTGCAAGAAACCCACCCAGCTCAGAGAGCACCAAGGACCCCACAGTCCTTTTTCTTTCTTTCTTTCTTTCTTTCTCTTTCTTTCTTTCTTTCTTTCTTTCTTTCTTTCTTTCTTTCTTTCTTTCTTTCTCTCTCTCTCTCTCTTTCTTTCCTTTTCTTTCTTTTTCTTTCTTTCTCTCTCTCCTCCTCCTCCTCCTCCTTTCTGCACACCCCTCTCCCTTCTAAAACTGATGATGTTCCCTAGTTGGGTCATGAAATGTCTGCAAGAAAACCACCCAGCTCAGAGAGCACCAAGGACCCCACAGTCCTTCTCCTCCTCCTCCTCCTCCTCCTCCTCCACCACCACCACCACCACCTCCTCCTCCTCCTCCTCTTCTAGCACTGATGATGTTCCCTAGTTGGGTCACAAGATGTCTGCAAGAGCTCAGAGACCCATCAGGGACCACCCCTCATTTCAGCCCTGAGCTACAAATAATTCTCTTCTATAGATCTTAACCACCTGGGACCTCGCTTGACCGATCGCGGGAGGAGGGAGAGAGCAAACTGCACTCTGCACATGATCAGATCCTCGGGCCCCAGTAGATTCCTTTTTCAGGAAGTTGCTAAACAAAACTGCTCTTAAGTGGATCACATCCGATGTGGGGGCCTTTTACTACAGGAGTAAACGGAGTAAGGCAGACGGGGGTCTCTCTGAGGTGGGAGGGGGCTTACCAAGGCAGGCGGTCATTGTTTGGCAATTTCCAAGTTGTGTCTTCTCACTTGTGTGACCCTCCTTTCCCCCCCCCCCCGCCCCGGGTTGTGTCTCGGCTTGTTCGGCCCGTTGCAATATCACACTTCGCTTCCTACCCAGCGGGTCTTCCTCAGCTGCAGGAGCTCCTCTCTCTCTCTCTGCTTTGTACGTGCACACACACACACACACACACACAAAGACACACACATGGGTGTGCATCCCAGCCACACACAACCGTGCCCAGAATTGTTGCGGAGCACCATTGCACGGAGCCGTGGGGCAACTGCCTTCGCCCGGCGGGGAGCAGAACGAGGGCAAAAATCTCTTGCCAAAGAGATTGTGGGTGTGTGCATGAGGAGATTGTGCGAGTCACACTGCGACCGTCATAAATACGAGTCAGTTGCCGAGCATCTGAATATTGATCACGTGACCCTGGGACAAGTGATCAAAATTCGGACACTGGGCAACTGACTCATATTTACAACGGTCGCAGCGTCCCGGGGACACGTGATCAAAATTCGGACGCTGGGCAACTGACTCGTATTTACGACGGTCACAGCGTCCCGGGGACCCGTGAACAAAATTCGGACGCTGGGAACTGACTCGTATTTACGACAGTTGCAATGTACCAGGGACACGTGATCAAAATTCGGACGCTGGGCAACTGACTCGTATTTACGACGGTCACAGCGTCCCGGGGACCCGTGAACAAAATTCGGACGCTGGGAACTGACTCGTATTTACGACGGTCGCAATGTACCGGGGACACGTGATCAAAATTCAGACGCTGGGCAACTGACTCGTATTTACAACGGTCGGAGCGTCCTGGGGACACGTGATCAAAATTCGGATGCTGGACAACTGACTCATATTTACGACGGTCACAGCACTCTGGGGTCATGTGATAAAAATTCAGACGCTAGGAACTTACTCGTCTTTATGACGGTTGCAACGTATCGGGGACATGTGATCAAAATTCAGATGCTAGACAACTGACTCGTAAAATGGGGCAAAACACACTTGATAACTGTCTCGCTTAGCGACGGAAATTTTGGGCTCGCTTGCCGTCGTAAGACGAGGATTCCCTGTCTGCCAGGAAAAGAATCCACCCAAGTCAAGAGGGTGGCCACAACTGTGTGACAGCCCCAACCTTTTTGACTGGGTTGACGTTTCCGCATGGATGTGCCGCCTAGTGGTCTCGTTCGCACAAATTTGCCAACCGCATTTACAAGTTGCTGGTCCAGAAAGTAGCAATTAAATCCTCTTTTAAGTCTGGGTTGACTCTCCGCGAACAAGGAAGAGTCGATCCTGGTTAATTGGCACTCAGCTGAGCCCAGCCTAGATGGGCAACGCAAAAGGACCTGCAACGTTTCAGCCGGGCCGCCTCCGTTGTGCACAAGGACACAACCTGACCTCAATACCTGGGAAGATCCGGGAAAAGATAATCAAACAACGAATCAGCGAACACCTAGAGGCAAACAAAGTCATTACTAAAAGCCAACATGGGTTTGTCAAAAACAGATCATGCCAGACAAATCTTATTGCATTCTTTGACCAAGTGACAAAATTAGTGGATCAGAGGAATGCTGTGGATATAATTTACTCGGACTTCAGTAAGGCATTTGATAAAGTAGATCACAACCTACTACTTGAGAAGATAGAAAAATGTGGGTTAGACAGCATCACCACCAGATGGATCCGTAGCTGGCTGACCGGCCGTACTCAGCGAGTGGTCCTCAATGGAACCGCATCTACATGGAGGGAAGTGTGTAACGGGGTGCCCCAAGGCTCTGTTCTGGGCCCAGTGCTCTTCAACATCTTCATCAACGATTTGGACGAGGGGATAGACGGGGAACTCATCAAATGTGCAGATGACACCGAGCTGGCAGGAATAGTCAACACTCCAGAAGACAGGCTTCAGATACAGAAGGATCTGGACAGACTTGAACACTGGGCACTAACTAACAAAATGAAATTCAATGGTGAAAAAAGCAAGGTTCTACATTTAGGCAAGAAAAACCAAATGCACAAGTACAGCATAGGTGGCACCATGCTCAATAGTAGTAACTGTGAGAAGGACCTCGGAGTCCTAGTAGACAATCACCTAAATATGAGCCAGCAGTGTGCTGCAGCTGCCAAAAAGGCCAACACAGTGCTGGGCTGCATTAACAGAGGGATAGAATCAAGATCACGTGAAGGGTTAATACCACTTTACAAGGCCTTGGTAAGGCCACACTTGGAATACTGCATCCAGTTTGGGTCACCACGATGTAAAAAAGATGTTGAGACTCTAGAAAGAGGGCAGAGAAGAGCAACAAAAATGATTAGGGGACTGGAGTCTAAAACATATAAGGAACGGTTGCTGGAATTGGGGATGTCTAGTCTAACGAAGAGAAGGACGAGGGGGGACATGATAGCAGCCTCCAAGTATCTCAGGGGCTGCCCCAAAGAAGAGGGAGTCAAGCTATTTTCCAAAGCGGCTGAAGGCAGGACAAGAAGCAACGGATGGAAACTCATCAAGGAGAGAAGCAACCTAGAACTAAGGAGAAACTTCCTGACATTGAGAACAATTAACCAGTGGAACTACCTGCCTCCAGAAGCGGTGAATGCTCCAACACTGAAAGTTTTTAAGAAGAGACTGGACAGCCATTTGTCCGAAATGGGATAGGGTTTCCTGCCTGAGCAGGGAGTTGGGCTAGATGACCTCCAAGGTCGCTTCCAACTTTACTATTATTATTATTATTAACCACATCCTGGGCTTTGACAAAGGCAGAATAATAATAATAATGATAATAATGATGATGATAATAATGATAATAATGATAATAATGATAATAATAATAATAATAATAATAATAATAATAATAATAATAATAATAATAAAGTTGGAAGGGACCTTGGAGGTCATCTAGTCCAACCCCCTGCTCAGGCCGAAGATTGTGCAATTTTCACACTGACATGAAGTGGAATCCAGCATCCTTCCTAGAGCCCGGAGACCCTCCGGGGACCTTTCCCCTTAAATCCAGGGTCTCTAAACTTAATAACTTTAAGACCTGTGGACTTCATTTCCCAGAATTCCCCTGCTGGCATTTCCCCCCCCCCAGGGCCATTTTCAGATCAAGCGGTCACTAAACGAACCATTGTAACAGAAGGAGGCCTTCTGTGTTCCTCTGCTGGAACTCTGCCCCTGCTCCGGAGTTAGCTCTGAGCAATGTAAAAACAAACCAACATTTGAGGTTTAATTTGCTTGAAGCCCTCGCCTCCAGTCTTCTTTTCTTTGTTCTGACAATCCAGCCTGTCATTTCCTCTCACGGCCTCTAGGTGGCGCCTTTTCCTTTCTGGTTCGCATCTTACTGGCTTCCAAGCACTTTCATGGACTGGGGGGGGGTGTCTCTGCCCCTCTGCTTGGGGGAGGGGGGGGAATCTCCCGAAATGCCTTAATTAAGAAGACGACCCCCCCCAAAAAAATCCCATGAAGCAAAGGCTTTTTTTTTTTTTTAATCCAGCTTCAGCTTCTAACAATTTTTTCAGAGCTTGGATCAGTTTGGAGGAAACCATGAGAACTAGAAACTTGAGGATGATTTCAGCGTTTTGAAAGGGGATCATCCTAGGATCCTATAGGGTGTGGGGAAGAGGTTTCCTGCCTGAGCTGGGGGTTGGACTAGATGACCTCCAAAGTCCCTTCCAACATTATTATTATTATTATTATTATTATTATTATTATTATTATTATTATTATTATTATCATCATCATCATCATCATCATCATCATCTTTTATTCATTAAACATGAACCTCAGTCAACTGAACATTCAAATAATAATAATAATAATAATAATAATAATAATAATAATTATTGAGGATCATCGCACAGTCAGCCACATGTTCAGACTGGATTTGGCATTTTGTCTACCTATCGAGTCCTTACCAAGGACCTGGGATAGGCAGATGTGGATATTTGCCCATCATCATCATCATCATCATCATCATCATCATCATCATCATCATCATTATTATTATTATTATTATTATTATTATTATTATTATCCAGCAGGCAAGCTGGCTTTTGTTTTCTATCTAGGTCATAAATTATAGCTTCCTGACCTATGTCAGTAGTGGGTTATTTTGTGCTTTTTTATCTCTTGGGATGATTTGAACCTTGATCTCGGTTTACCGGGCACCCTCTGGACTAGGGATGCATGAAAAGTTCCAGGGTTTCTTGGCCACTTTAAGAGGGGTGGACTTCCAACTCCCAGAATTCCCGGGAACTACTGCATTCCTTTGGATAGGTATGCCTGTTGTGGCCTGCTTAGTCTCTTATAATCCCTTCCTCTGCAATCTCTCCGCTCTAGGAGATGGGGGGGGGGAGAGAAAACTAAAAACCAGGCATGGCTGACTGGGGAATTCTGGGAGTTAAAGTCCACGTCTCTTCAAACCTCCCAAGGATGAGAAACACTATTTACTCTAAGGTTCAGCCTTGCAGGCATTATCAAGAAGACTCTCAAACCCTTGCCAAAATGACTGCCTTTCCTCTCACATACAAGAAAATAGGTGGGGAATTCTCCTTCCCCTCCCCCAAACAATCACCCTGCGAGGGAGAAACCCCAACACCCAAATCTACACACACACACACAAACACACCTCGTCATCTGTGTGTGACCGTGCAGGAAATCTGAGTCTGCCAGTCCAGTCCTAACTCTTTCACCATGGGTCTTAGGCCTCTAATTAATTTAATCTCCATGCAAAGTTGAATTAAATTAAACGTTAATTAATTCCCCACCCTCCTTGGAAAACCCACAAGGGAATGTAAGATACAGATCGGAGTTTTCCCAGGCTTGTAGTTTTCCCTTTTGTGTGTGGGGGGGTCACTTGGGATTTGGAGCGCCAGGGAACCCGACAAACTGACCTCCCCCCCCCAAAAAAATATTGCAGTTCCGGAGCTGAAAAACCTGGTTCGGGGTTAAGATTGGCAAGGTTCAACATTAATGTCCCCACTGCATGCTATTGCATGTCGCTAGTCCTCATTGTTATGAACTCTACACCAAGCTTTACCGTTGGATTAAGGGTTCCTGATTGGTGTTGTGAGATGTTTATCCATCCATCAGCACATCCATCCAAGAATGTCTTTTACAGCTAGTCTTTGACTTATACAATCATTGGTTTAGCGATGGTTCAAAGTTACGACGGTATTGGGAAAATAAATTACGACAGTCGCAACGCCCAACAGTCCCGTGATCAAAATTGGAGCGCTACGAAACCAGCATGTATTTATGAGGGTCAAAGTATCCCATCATTGCCGTTTGCGACTGTCTCAACCAACGTCCGACGATGGGGGGGGGGGAACCCGGATTTGCTTAATGACCGCCGTGATTCGCTTAACAACAAGTTTGGCAAAAAGGTTGTAAAATCGGATGTGACTCATTTAACGCCCCGCCTTGCTGAGCAATTGTGTGTCATAAATCGAGGACTAGCTGTTACTGGTTTTCTGGCCACCGTGTCTGCCAAGGAGGTAAAACACGCCGATCCCAAGAGCAGGGCTTTGGACTAGAAGACTTCCCAGGCCCCTTCTGAGTCCTCGGCTTACGACCGCGATCAAGCCCAAAATTTCGGATGCTAAACGAGAGAACGGCCAAGTGAATTTGGCTCCATTTTACAACCTGTCTCGCCACAGTTGTTAAGCGGATCACTGCGGTCGTTAAGTGAGTCACACGGTCGTTAAGTGGATCCGGCTCACCCCCTCCTTGACTTTGCTTGTCAGAAGGTCGCAAAAGAGGACTGCGTGACCCACAGGAGACCCTGCGACCGTCATAAATACGAGTCAGTTGCCGAGCGTCCCAATTGTGATCACATGACCATGGGGATGCCCCAACGGTCGTAAGTGTGAAAAATGGCCCTAAGTCCCTTTTTTCAGTGCTGCGGTCGCTTCAAACGGTCGCTAAAGGAACCGTCGTAATCCGAGGACTAGCCGTGTTCCGTCGCTCTGTTCGTTCTGCGTCTTCCGTTACGGTTTCCCCACCTTTGGCGCTGGCAGAAAACTCCCTGCCTTGCCCCCAAATGGTCGCTAAACAAACCGTCATAATCTGAGGACTAGCCGTGTTCCGTCGCTCCATTCATTCAGCGTCTTCCGTTATGATTTCCCCACCTTTGGCGCTGGCAGAAAACTCCCTGCCTTGCCCCCGAACGGTCGCTAAACGAACCGTCGTAATCCGAGGACTAGCTGTGTTCCGTCGCTCCGTTCATTCAGCGTCTTCCGTTACGATTTCCCCACCTTTGGCGCTTGCAGAAGACTTAACCCCGAATCCTGGCTTATGCCTTCGGAGGCAAGATTCGATCCTTCCTAAACACTTTCCCCCAAAATCTCAGACCGCCCAGGAGCCGAGCCAGCCGCCGCTGGGTGGGGGGGAACCCGGAATGTACACAGAGCGAGGGGGCGCGCCCCGTCGGTAAGCCGAATCCGGCAGGGTTACGAGAAAATATTTAGATTCCGGGGGGCGCTTCTCCCAGATCCCCTTTCCCAAAATATAAACACTTCCTGGCTCGAACAGAGACGGAGTCGGGAAAGGGCAGTTTAAAAACCCCAAATTTCCTTCCGTCTGTGCGGGCTCAGAGGCAGGGTGTGGGCCTGGTCGCCAGGTGGGCTGCGAATTCGAAACCACGGCGTTCGGGGAGCTGAGCTGTTTTTCTGAAATGGATATTTGGCGGGTCCAAAATGTGGATGGCCTTGCTGGTTTGCACTGATTTGCACAACCGGATATTTGATACGGAGAGTGCTCAGCTTACGACTGCGACCGAGCTCCTGTTGCTAAGCGAGGCATTTGTTAAATGAGTTTTGCCCCGTTTTACGACCTTTCTCGCCACAGTGAAGTGAGTCACGGCAGTCCTTAAGTGAGTAACATGATTGTTAAGTGAATTTTGCCCCGTTTTACGACCTTTCTCGCCTCAGTGAAGTGAATCACTGCAGTCCTTAAGCGAGTAACATGATTGTTGTACATTTTGCTCTGTTTTACGACCTTTCTCGCCTCAGTGAAGTGAGTCACTGCCGTCCTTAAGCGAGTAACAATTGTGAAGTGAATTTTGCCCCATTTTACGGCCTTTCTCGCCAGTGATGCCATCCTTAAATGAGTAACATTTGTTAAGTACATCTTGCTTCATTTTACGACCTTTCTCGCCACAGCGAAGTGAGTCACTGCCGTCCTGAAGTGAGTAACATGATGGTTAAGTTTTCAGTGCCATTGTAAGTTCGAATGGTCACTAAACAAATTGTCATAAGTTGGGGACTATTTGTAGTGCTGTGACTGATTTGCCCACTCAAGGTTTTGGAGAAACAATCAGATTTTCTTTGGCAGAATTTTGTCCCGCCCTTTGACACTGAGGACTAGCCACCTTGTAGATTGTTTCAAAAGTTCCAAATTTTACCTGGCTGCTGTTGGTTTGCTTCCCGGCGGATTCTGAGACATCTTTCTTTCTTTCTCTCTCTCTCTTAATTTTTTTACAAGGTATTTTTTTTTTTGTGAAAGCAAGAAAAATGCAAACTGTGGATGGATATAATATGTTTATTTAGTGAATTACTAGGTTTTGGGGATTGGCACGATGCGGCAAAATAGGAATTAAGTGGGCTGCGTTTAAATAACACATTCATGGCAGAAAGAAAGAAAGAAAGAAAGAAAGAAAGAAAGAAAGAAAGAAGGAAGGAAGGAAGGAAGGAAGGAAGGAAGGAAGGAAGGAAAGAAAGAAAGAAAGAAAGAAAGAAAGAAAGAAAGAAAGAAACATTAAGCCAAGTTTACAGCCAGCCCAGCATCATGGTTGAACGCAGCGTCTCAGGATAAAGTGAACTATCTTGGTTTCCCAGCTGCAAATCGCAAATCTTGGCTTCCTTCTCTTCCATTTTCCTTTTTTGGGGGAGGGCAGTTTCTCCCCAAATTCTTTCACTCCCCCCCACTCAGTCTGGCAAAACCTGTGAACACAAAATGGCCTCTTTGCACTTGCTAAATATGCAAACTAAGCCAGATTTTAAACGGTGCCCTGGAAGGTCTGAGGTTTTGGAGGGCTGCAAAATGAAAGGTTTGTTATAAGCCAGGATAATTATAGGAAAGAGACGGTCTTTCTGAACAGACCCCAGCAAATATGGGGTTTTTCACAACATGGAAGGCAAATTAACCTCCCTGACACGAAGGCCTGCGGTGGTCAGGCCTCGACATTTCCCAGAATCCCCTGCGGTTCCACGGCTAAGAATTCTGGGAGTGGTAGCGCTGGCCCTGCTGGTTAAAACTACTGGCTGGGGGCTTTGCTCAGCGGTTCCCAGAATCCCCTTGCCGGCATGGATGTTCCACTGCTAGGGATTCTGGGAGATGTAGTTCTAGCACAGCTATTTGAGTGATGGCTGTAGTTCTGGCTTGGCAGTTCCCAGAATCCCCTTGCTGGCATGGATATTCCACTGCTAAGGATTCTGGGAGTTCTAGCACAGCTGGTTAGAGCCACTGGCTGTAATTCTGGCTTGGCAGTTCCCAGAATCCCCTTGCCGGCATGCATGATCCACTGCTAGGAATTCTGGGAGTTGTAGTCCTAGCACGGCTAACTTAGAGAAACTGAATTTTCGGAGAACAGTTTTCTGAAACTCCGTGTTCCTCCCTTTATGGGGAACGGGGAGAGCTTTGGGGGGCCCGGCACCACCTGCCCTCTTTGGGGATGCCTCTAATCCCAGACACCCCACGGGCATCCCAGACACAAGCCCACCCTGGCTTGTAGCTAACCTGGTTTTTTTTCAGCCACGCCCAAGACAGGCCAGGAGGTTTTCGTTGAGCTCCCGAAAAGCAGATTTCCACAGGCCCTTTTCGTGCCCCCGAAGCCCTCCTGCCCACCCCTTTCTCGACAAGCTGGAAACTCAACAGGTGCAGCTTCTGCCTGGGAGACCCCCCCCTCCCTCCCCCCTCCCAAGAGCTCCCAAAAGTTGAAGCAGCATCTCTGCAAAGTGATTTTTTTTCCTCCCCCCCCCTTTCCCAAATCTTCCAAGGTGGAAAGGCAGAACCACATCTGGCAAGCTGGAAACATCCAGACACAATGCCTGAATTTGTGCAGAAGAGGAGAGGGGGGGCACATCCCCCTCTCTTTTTCCTGCCCCCCCTCCCATTTTCACACTCCCCACCCCCCCCACCCCCCCCACCCACCCTGTCTTTCTTTGCATTTTGCCCCCTTTTCCAATCCGGCTATATTTAAAAGATGCTGACGCCTTTAAAAACCAGCCCAGCTATTAATCTCCTCTACCCTTTTCCATTCACCTGGGGGGGAAAAAAAGAGAGAGAAAAAAGGTTTTTTTTTTGGGGGGGGGCGAGAGAGAGAAGGCACCAAACATCCCCCCTCCCCGTTTTTCTCTTTTTGTGCATGCTTCAAATGTCCTCCCCCCCCCCCCTTTTGCATTTGCAATTGTCTGGGCAAAGGCGAGCCTCTCCCATCTCCAAATGCGCTCCGATTATTATTATTTTTTTTGCGTTCTGGCGAAGGCAGCTGGAGACAGGTATTTTTTTCTCCTCCTTTCCTTCTCTTTCGGCTGAAGTTCTTCTTTTTTTTTATTCCTCTCTCTCTCTTTTTTTCCTCTTCCCCCCTTCTTCTTCTCTTTCTTTTTTTTTTCCCCCCCGCGTTCCGCGTTCCGTATCTTCTTTCGTCTCCAGACTCCCGTTCCTGCCTTTGCGCTTTTGGGGCTGTCTCTCCATTCCGCTTTTTCGCGCTCACCAATTCTTCTCTCCTCCCTTTTTCTCTGCTTCTCCCCCCCCCCAAAAAGAGAGAGAGAGAGAGAGAGAGAGAGAAAGAAAGAAAGAACAAGAAGGGAGAGGAGAAGGAGGGGGGGAAGGAAAAATCTCCCTGATTCCTTATTCTTTTATTATTATTATTATTCTCTCTCTCTCTCCCTCTCTCCGCTTCCATCGTTGGGAATTCTTCGTTGCTGGGGAAGGAGAACAACCCAGCGCTGCGGAGGGATGGGAAAATAGAGGAGGGGGCTTGCAAATGAATTCCTCCTCTTTCTCCCCCCCCCCCTTTCCCCCCGTTCTTCTGTCTTCCACACTTTTCCACACCTCCCTGAGGATCTGGAAGCAGAGAGGCTGGAGCAAGCTTGACTGGATGCAATTTTTGCCTTTCTGAATTAAATTCTTGATTCACCTTTTCTCTTTCTTTTCTTTTCTTTTCTTTTCTTTCTTTCTTTCCATTTCTTCCTTTTTTCCTCTCTTACAATCTCTCTTTCTTTCCTTTCAGCCCTCTCTTACTATCCTCTTTCTTTCTTTCTTTCTTTCTTTCTTTCCCTTTCTTCCTTTTTTCCTCTCTTACCATCTCTCTCTTTCATTCCTTCTTTCAGTCCTCTCTTACCTTCCTTCCTTCCTTTCTTTCTTTCTTTCTTTCTTTCTTTCCCTTTCTTCCTTTTTCCCTCTTACCATCTCTTTCTTTCCTTCCTTCTTTCAGCCTTCTCTTTCTTTCTTTCTTTCTTTCTTTCTTTCTTTCTTTCTTTCTTTCTTTCTTTCTTTCCTTTTCTTTCTGTCCTTTCTGTCTGCAGGAAGAGAGGGAGAGGGGAAAAAAAATGCCCTTCTTTTGGGCAAGTCTTCGCGGTGCAAACTTTTCTTCGCATCGGCCCAGATGCGAAAGGGAGGGTTTGTAAAACTTTGTTGACCCCGCCAGTGTTAGATCCGGCAGATCCTTTCCTTAAAAACCAAACAACCCAACAAGTCCTTTCTCTTCTTCTTCTTCTTCTTCTTCTTCTTCTTCTTCTTCTTCTTCTTCTTCTTCTTCTTCTTCTTCTTCTTCTTCTTCTTCTTCTTCTTCTTCTTCTTCTTCTTCTTCTTCTTCTTCTTCTTCTTCTTCTTCTTCTTCTTCCTCCTCCCTTTCTCGCTCCCTTTCTTCCTCAGAATATTTGGTATGCGCCCCTCTCTGCCTCTCTGCTTATTTTTCCTACCCTCTTCGCCCAGGAGAAGATTCGGAGCTGCCTCCTGGAGCAGGCGGCGGGGGTGAGATTGTCCAAGAAAGAAAAACAAAGGAAAAAAGAAGGAGGGAAAGGGGAAAAAAAAAAGGTGAAGAAGAAGAGACCGGAGGGGGAGTTGGCACCGGCCTCTCCTGCCCGTCCCTGACTCTCTCTTTTTGCAGTGATGGCCTTTGAATACTCTGGGCTTGGATTTTATATGGCTTTGCACCTCTGCTTTTGGGAACTCTTGTTCGTAGACGGACTCAGCCTGGAACCCATTTACTGGAACACTTCGAACAAAAAGTAAGCTTCTTCTCTCTCTTTCCCCCTCTCTCTGTCTCTCTGGGGCCTGGGGGGAAAAAATCCAGGTATTGTCTGGGGAGGCAGCTTCAGGTGCCTTTGGTTGGGTTGGGGAAAAACAATAAATAATGTTTTTTTTTAAAAAAATGGCTTTTCTGCAACAAAATCTGGTTAGGTTTTGTGCTTCTGGCTTTGTTGTACATGGAATTGGCCAGCAGAGGTTTGAGCAAAGAGGAGGGGAACATATATCAGCGTTTGGAAATGCCCAGGGTTTTGTTTTTTTTTAATGTGGGGGGGTGGAAGGTGGGCACCCTGGTTTGGTTTTTGGGCAAAGTAGAAGTTGTTGTTGTTGATGATGATGATGAAGTTTCTTCTGGGCAGTTTCAGGCCGAGCCTGGAAATGTGAACCCCTGTTGTCCCTTCCCCAAACTTTTGCAAAATCTCCATTTTCCCCTCCGCTTTAAGAGCAAAAACAGGGTGAAAAAAAAAATATGACATTGCCTTGGCTAAGATGTGGGGGGTGGAAGGGGTGTCTACAGACACAATACAGACAGTTTGCTCCTTGTGTCTTTCCTCCTACTCTCCACTGTGATTTATTTCTTCTTCTTCTTCTTCTTCTTCTTCTTCTTCTTCTTCTTCTTCTTCTTCTTCTTCTTCTTCTTCTTCTTTTTCTTCTTCTTCTTCTTCTTCTTCTTCTTCTTCTTCTTCTTCTTCTTCTTCTTCTTCTTCTTCTTCTTCTTCTTCTTCTTCTTCTTCTTCTTCTTCTTCTCCTTCTCCTTCTCCTTCTTCTTCTTTCTTCTTTCTTCTTTCTTCTTCTTCCTTCTCACTTTGTGGACCAGATTCAGCTGGTTTGTCTGGTTTCCTAGATTATGCATGTGAAATGCAAAATATTACTCGGACCCGTATCTTAAAGTTGGCTGGCTTGTGTGTGTGTGTGTGTGTGTGTGTGTGTGCATGCACGTATCAACACTATAATACTAAACTGGTTTCCTTGCAAGTTTAGTCTGGAATGTCAGCACTTTTCCTGAGGTTTGCCTTGTCTAGTTTCTCCCCCCTCCCCCAGTTTTTGGCAATCGCTGAAAATAAAAATAAAAATAAAATGAAACTAGGGTCCTTGAATCTTGCAATGAAGCCGTGGATTAATTAACTTTGCTGGCTGCAGTGTACTTTTGACCGCAATGTGTCTGTGTGTGCATTTATGGTTATTCAGACACACACACACACACACACACACACACACAGAGGGCATCTCAAGGTAGGGGAGTGTGTGTCTGTGTGTATCTCTCTTGTGTTTGTGCATGGGTGTGTATCTGCTGATGCTTTCCACTTTTGCGATGGGGTGGGTCTGTCTGGATTGTATTTTTTTGTGTGTGTGTGCACTTACCTAGAGTGTGCAGCCTCTGGGATAGTGTGTGTGTGTATATAGTGTGTGGGTTTCTCCTCCTCTGCCTTGCATTCTTGCACGAATTAAAATTGTGAAATCCGACACAATCCGGTTTGCGCTCTCTCTCTCTCTCTCTCTCTCTCTCTTTCTCCTTCCCTCCCTCCTTTCAGGGCAGAGTTGATCTCTGCAAAGCCTTATGGAAGTGGATTGGAACTGGATGAAGTGGAACTTCTTGCCTTGAAAAGGAGTGTGTTTTTTGTGTGTTTGTGTGTGTGTGGGGGGGGAAGCCCATGCCTTGTTCAAAGATGGGGGGGGCGGGTGGAGGGAGACCAAAAGAGAACTTTCTTCTCTCCTTTCTGGTCTTTGAAGACCATTTTCCACACCTGCCATTCACTCCCCAACTCCAGCTAATCCTGGGCACTTTTTTTTTATTTAAAAGTTTTATAAATTTATTACAATATAAACCCACCCCCCACCCCTTCCCCCCTCCCCCACTTCCCAGAGCTGATTACAGGGTAAAAAATAAAATAAACAAACATAATCTAACTAACGTAAACCAACTGTACTGTCCATCAAAACCATAACACACTTTAACTCCTTCTCCAAACAAATATTAACAAATTAAGTCAGAAAGAACAAAATAATTAAAACTAATAATAATGACCTCAGATCTACTCAAAAGCAAGATAATACTTTTCAATCTCATAGTTCTCCTGAATGTAAATCAATCCATCTTCTCCAAACCATAATATATTTTTTCTTGGGAGTGATCCTTCAACTAGGCGGAGATTTTCGCCGAGTCTGCTAAATTCTTGACACTTTAAGTACCCGTTCTTCCAGAGTAGGCAATAAGTTTTTTCTTCCAATATTGCCCCACCAATAATCTTGCAGCTGTGATAAGGTTCAACATCAAATTAGCTTCTTTAACATCAAAATCTACACTCCTGGGCACTTTTGTCTCCTGGCCTCGCACACTTTACACAGCTCTCCCCGTTGAATCCAGCCCAACGCCTCATCTGTTAACAATTGTCCCCCAACAACTTCTGAAACTCAAGTCCTCCCTTGCACACTTTGGAGAGAGACAGAGGCCCAACTGAGTTAATTTGGGCTGATGTCATATTTGGGGGGGGGGGGGTGGAAGGGTCCCGTGGAGGAAATGGGGGGTGCAAGAGGGAGAAAAATTGGGGGTCCAGGGGAAGAGGCGAGCTTTGAGAGGGGCTGTCAGGAAAAGCTCTTTCTCTCACCCATTAGAGGGGAGGGGAAAAAAAAGGGGGGTAAAAAAAAATCCCTGTGATTCATAAGTGCTACAATTTGCGCTCTGTTGCCGTGCGAGGCAACGCTTCCTAGCAACAGGAATATATATGTATTAGAAGTAATGAGCTCCATTTGCCTAAATCACGCTGTGTATTTCCCTCTCTGCCTGACTTCTGATGTTTTGATTCTCTTTCCCTCCTTTTAACCCTCTTCTCCAAAAGGAAAATGTCTCCTGTTCCTGGTTGGGGAGGGGGGGAGGGGGAGGAGACCCCCGCCCCTGTCTTGAAAACCAGAGGAAAACAATGGGTGGAAGGTCCAAGCTGGTCTGAACCCAAAGGGGGGGGGGGAAAACTGGACAGAACAGACCTGAATGAGCATCTCTTCTAGGATTGGGGACCCCTTTGGGTTATTCTCCCGGTAACAGGGTGCGCCGGGCTGTCCCTCCTGCGTTGGGTGTTGTCGTCACGTTGATCTGGCTTGGTGGGATCCGTAAACTTCAACCCTTTGGTTCAGTTGGAAGAGGGGAGGTCTTGAAGGGGGATCCAGAGGAAGAAGAAGGAAAAGAAGTTTCAGAGGTGGGGAAAAAATGGGGGGGGTGCCCAAGTGCTGCACACCCTCTTTGAGGTCCACCTGGTTGCTATGCCCATCCATCCACAGGGGGAAGGAGAATCCAGACTCTGTTCTGCCCAAGGGGGTCCAGGAGAAGTTGAGAAGCTAGAACCTCACAGATGTGGGTCCTGGTAGATTCATCTCCTTTCAAGATGCCACCTTTGGAAAGGCGCGTTTCTGAAGACCTACGAGTTGGGTTGTGGTGTCTGGCAATGTGGCAATACTTGGGTGGCACCTGTGGTGTGTTTTGGGGTGTGTGTTGGACCAGTTGGAAGATGGACCTTGTAGATTTCTTCTCCTTTCTGATGCCACCTTTGGGAAGACACGTTTCTGAAGACCTACAAGTTGGGTTGTGGTCTCTAGCAATGTGGCAATACTTAGGTGGCACCCGTGGTGTGTTTTGGGGTGTGTGTTGGACCAGTTGGAAGATGGACCTTGTAGATTTCTTCTCCTTTCTGATGCCACCTTTGGGAAGGCACGTTTCTGAAGACCTACAAGTTGGCTTGTGGTCTCTGGCAATGTGGCAATACTTAGGTGGCACCTGTTGTGTATTTTGAGCTGTGTGTTGCACCAGTTGGAAGATGGACCTGTTTTTTGAGGGGGGGGGGATCCTCTACTTCCTGGAGAAGTAGACCTCTCAACGTGTGCTTGAGTTGAACAGCTCTGGAAGTTGGAAAAGAAGAGGTTGATTTTTTTCACACTGGTTTCCTGGTACGAACCTCTTTTCCTGCCCGCCTAGTTTTTAATTATCCCGTTGCAAATTCTCTCATTATTTTCGTTGACAAGGCCGTGAATCCAGCCGCTTCTAATATGGAGATTTATTTAAATACGATAAGTTAATGAGTCAATTAATTGGCTGACCTCCCTATCGGAAAGGAAAAGCATCTTTCTGCGCACAAGGTGACACCGGTGCACACACCCAAGATGGTGGAAAGGGGAGAAAAAAAAAATCAGTTGTGGTGATGTGGCAAAAATCCCGTGTGTGTAAGGATGAGTGAACTCAGTGTGATGTTGTTCTCCCTCGCATGAGTAGATGGCTTAGATATTCAGCGTGGCTGGGCTAGTTTTTCCGCACAAAATGGGATGGTTGCCTACACAATAAATGGCATAATAGATCAGATTTGCCAAGGTAGATCTTGGGTTTGAACAGAAATTGGCAACCAGACCAGACCAAGGCTCAAACAGTATTAAAAAATCAGTACCACAGTATTTTGTGTTAAAAAAAGTATGCCGCCAACGTTTTGTGTTCAGACCGTCTACCACAAATATTATTATGTCTTTTAAAAAAAAGTCTACCACAAATAATTCGTGTTAAACAGAGTTTGCCACAAATGTTTCATCTTCAAAATATTTTGCGTCAAAAAAAATGTGCCACAAATATTTCGGGTTAAAAAAAAAAGTTTGCCGCCAATATTTCGCGTTAAAAAAACTCGGCTACCAATATTTCGTACTAAAAAAAAAAGTCCGCCACGGATATTTCGTACTAAAAACAAAAAAAAGGCCACCACAATGATTTCACCTTAAAAAAAAAAAACTCTGCCACACAAATATTTTGAGATTTAAAAAATCCGGCACAAATAATTTTGGGGGTTAAAAAAAAAAAGTCCACCGCAAATATTTTGTGTTCAAATAGTGTGCCATCAATATTTTGTGTTCCAAAAGCGTGCCGTCAATACATCGTGTTTAAAAATGTCGGCCGCAATTATTTCGTGTTTCAAAAAAGGGTGCCCCGCTTTGTGTTAAGAAGTCTGTCACAAATATTTTGTGTTGAAAAAACCCTGCCACAGTATTTTGCCTTAAAAAAAAGTCCACCACAAAATAATTTTGTGTTAAAAAAAGTCCAGCACAAAAGGTTCCAGTTTTAAAAAGTCTGCCACAATTTGTTGGTGTGTGTTTTTTGCCGAGGGTCCTTCACATCTGCACACATGTATTGTGATTCTTCCCTGCCAATGGTGTGGCATGGGAAAATACCGTCATATAGAGGCCGGCGCATAACCGTCCCACTGGCCTCAGACGCGCACACTTCCCCAAAAAGCTAAAAAATATTCATCCACATCTGGAAAGGGGGGGGTCACAAACAAGGGAAGATGGCAACTCTGTGTGTTGCGCCTGCGCGACACACACAAAAAAATAGGGCAAAGACTTGGTTACACAAACGCGGATGCCATCTTGACTTTAAACATAATAATAATAATCAGCAGATGCTTTCGTGACCCAGAATCCAATATTTCGATCTGGATTAATTCAACGCTAACCCTTTTAATTCTGAATTCGGTCTGGAACCGGGTGCGGGTTTGTCTGTTTACTCTGCTTGATGCTGGTTTATTCTGCTTGATGCTGGTTTATTCTGCTTGATGCCCGCGTCGAGGGAAGAACTGGGGTGAAGCTAGGCGGACTTAATTTTTTAATTTCTCGTCTCAACCCCGTCGAGAGGGTGGTGCAAAATGAGGATTGATTTGCCAAGTTTTCGCTCTGGATTCTGCAAAGAGAGACTTAAATCTGGATGTATTGGTCAAAAAAAAAAAGAGAGTTAAATCTCTGATGTGTTTGGTGGTCCCGTCATGTAGCGATGAGTGTGAAGACCACTTCCTGGTTCTCCGCCAAGAAACCAGCCACTGAAGGGACCCTGATTTAGTTACACTACAGAGAGTCCGCAACTTACGATGACAATGTTTGTTGCTAAGCGAGACAGTTAAGTGAGTTTTGCCCCATTTTACGACTTTTCTGGCCACAGTTGTTAAGGGAATCGGTTGTTAAGTTAGCAAGCGAGTCTCACTTCTACTTCGACTTTGGTCGCCAAAGGGGATCACCTGACCCTGGGACGCTGCAGCCGTCAGAAGTACAAGTCAGTTGCCAAGCGTGCAAATTTGGATCGCGGGATGTTGCAAACGTCGTGTGAAAACTGATCGTAGGTCACTCTGTTTAGTACCGTTGTAACTTTGAACGGACAGTAAATGAACAGTTGTAATTCAAGGACTCCCTCTAGGGCAGTGGTTCTCAACCTGTGGGTCGGGACCCCATTTGGGGTCGAACGACCATTTCACGGGGGTCGCCAAACAACGCAGTCCGCCATTTTTTCCCCCCTTTTCCTTAGCTGTGCTACTCCCTTTTATTCTATTGGCTTTGGAAAGCCAATAGAAGAGACTCTCTTGAATAGAGTCTAATTCTATTGGCTTTCAAAAGCCAGTAGGAATTGGCCAGGCTGTCTCTGCCCTGCTGAGCCCGCCAAAAGTCCCATTCTGCAAACGGTGCTGAACCAGCTGAGTAGTCCTCGACTTACGACCGGTTGAGTAGTCCTCGACTTACGACCGGTTGGGGGGTCGCGGCATTAAAAAGGTTGAGAACCATTGCTCTAGGGCAGAGGTCCCCCAACCTTCTGGGCACAGGGAGTGAGGTTTATCCGTGGACCAGAGGTTGTGTGGTTTTGTGTGCTGCCTGCATCTCACGGATGGGGCTTTCCTTGTTTGTGTGGACCGGTTGCTGGCGTGCTGCGGCCCAGTACCAGTCCACGGACCAGGAGTTGGGGACCCCTCCAGGTCTCTCCCCACAAATGAGATGCGGAAGAGAAAGCTGGAGACAGCCTGGGCCAAAAGAGACGGGACGCTATAGTGTAGTGTGAGACAGCACAATTTTCAACACAACCCCCCCCCCTCCTCCAGCGTTTCAAATTGTGCTCCAGGCAAGTTTTTAAAGTCACGTCACAGGCTGTCTGGAGTTTTGCAAAAAACAGCTTCACAAGACGTAAAACGAGCATGTCACCCCAACTTGCGTTTTCCAGAATTTTATGCGGCCAAGCAAGTAGAACTCTAGTCCTCGGCTTACGACCACGACCGAGAACGGAATTTCCTTTGCAGCTGTTAAGCGAGTCCCGCTGGTTTTACAAAGCTTTCTGGGCCGTGGTTCATAATCCCTGCCGTCGTTCAATGGAACACACGGTCGTTAAGCGAATCCTGCTTCCCCCCCCATCAACTTGGCTTGTTGGAAGCCGGCTGGGAAGGTCACAAAGGGCAATCAAGTCAGCCCCCCCCTTGGGGATGCTGTGACGGTCATAAGTGTGAGGATTGATCACGGGCAATTTTTTTTCAGTGTCACTGCAACCCAGAATGATTGCTAAATATACTGTCTTGCTTAGCAGCTGAAATGTTGGGCTACATTTTGGTCGTACGTCGAGGACCACCTCATTCACCCACACCCCTAAAATTTGGAAATTGTCTTTTGGGGGGGCTGTCTTTCTGCTGGCTTAAAGCAAATCGCTGACCTAAAAGGTCAGCCAGATCTTTGACCTTTAACAAGACCTGAGCTCTGGGCTGACCAAAGATGTTCATCCATACGTTCTCCAGAAGATCTTCAAGAACCTGGGGGTGTTCAAAGATGTTTCTGGAGCCATTAGAAGTTGACCTCCTCAAAAAAAAAAGTTGAGATGCTTGTTGTGAAAGCCCAGGTGCAACATCTGGACCTTCTTTGGTCTTCTCTGTGGACACCCCCCTCCCAACCCTGTGGACAGCCCCAATATCTTCATGTAGATCACCGTTTCGTAAACCTGGAGACGTTAAGATGGGTGGACGTCAAACTTCTGGGAGTTGAAGTCCACTCACCTTAACATTGCCAAGTTTGAGATACGGTGGTCTATCTCAGGGGTCTCCCAATGTGGCAACTTTAAGACGTGTAGACTTAAACTTCCAGAATTCACCGTGCTGGATGAGGGATTTAAGTCCACAAGTCTTAAAGTTGCCACGTTGGGGGACCCCTGGTTTACATGAAAAAAACACTTCTCAAGGTGATGTTCCACCTGGACATTTGAAGATCCTGGTCTACATGAACACTGGTTAACAAGAATATACAGGTAAGTGTGGTGGAGCAGGAAAAAATCAACAAGCTGTTGATTGACATGCATGGATCTGAGACAAGTGTAAGGGAAGGAGGTGGGGAGGGAAATTATTTTGAAAATCTCTAATGATACACCCTGGCTGCTGTCTTGCTCCATGACCCAATCCTTTGCAAAGAAATAGGTGGCCATTTGGAGCATTAAAATGGTTAGCAAGGGGAGAAAGCAGAGACTGGACACTCGGTGTCCTAGCTGCCCACCTTGGTTGTTAGTTAAAACTGACTAGTTATTTATTGTTTAGATTTAATTAGTTGTTTATTAGTAGTTATTAGTTGCAGGAAACTCTTGGTTATAACCGTACATTAGTGATTGTTGGAAGCTACAGTGGCATTGAAAAAAGTGACTTTTAGGACCAGTTTTCCCATTTACGACTGTTGAGATTCTAGAAACAGTGCAGAGAAGAGCAACAAAGAGGATCAGGGGACTGGAGGCTAAAACATACAAGGAACGGTTGCTGGAATTGGGTACATCTAGTTTAAACGAAGAGAAGGACGAGGGGGGACATGATAGTATTCCAGTATCTCAGGGGCTGCCCCAAAGAAGAGGGAGTCCAGCTATTCTCCAAAGCGCCTGAAGGCAGGACAAGAAGCGACAGATGGAAACTAATCAAGGAGAGAAGCAACCTGGAACTAAGGAAAAACTTCCTGACAGTAAGAACAATTAACTGGAAGCTTTTAAGAAGAGACTGGACAGCCATTTGTCAGGAATGGTATAGGGTTTCCTGCCTGAGCAGGGGATTGGACTAGAGGACCTCCAAGGTCCCTTCCAACTTTATTATTATTATTATTATGGATCATTGCACAGTCAGCCAGATGTTCAGACTGGATTTGGCATTTTGTCTACTTATCGAGTCCTTACCCGGGACCTGGGATAGGCAGATGTGGATGTTTGATGGTATTACAGGTATCGTCGCAGGATGGAAGCAGTTCCTAGTAAAGCCGCCTTTTGCAATTGACTAATAGCGAATTTGTCAATGCCGATGATGGTGTTCAAGTGGTGCTCCAGTTGTTTTGGGATTGCACCCAAGGAGCCTATGACTATTGGTACTACCCTTGCTTGCTTTTGCCACAGTCTTTCTATTTCTATTTGTAGGTCTTTGTATTTTGTTATCTTCTCCAGTTCTTTCTCGTCTATTCTGCTATCTCCAGGCACTGCCACGTCCACTATCCAGACTTTTTTGTCTTTCTTATCGACAATTGTTAAGTCTGGGGTGTTATGTTGCAGGTGCTTGTATTATTATTATTATTATTATTATTATTATTATTATTATTATTATTATTATTATTATTATTATTATTATTATTATTATTATTAACACAACTTCTCAAGGGGATGTTCCACCTTGACATTTGAAGGTTCTGGTCTACACAAAAACAACTTCTCAAGGGGATGTTCCACCTTGAAGTCTGGAGACCCCTAGTTTACATGAAAACAAGTTCTCAAAGTGATGTTCCACCTTGAAATTTGGAGACCCCGGTCTACACGAAAACAACTTCTCAAGGGGATGTTCCACTTTGACATTTGGAGACCCTGGTCTACACGAAAAGAAGTTCTCAAGGGGATGTTCCCAAATGACCATCTGCTTTTTCTTGACTTAACGACCCGTCCCGTCACGGCCTTCTTCCAAGAAACGGCTCCTTCCCATCTGTTCTGAGCGAGCAGATGATGGTGGCAAAGTCGCAGCCCCCAGCCTGCAGCGAAGAGCAGCCACAGTTGTCTAGGTGTAAAAATATTTTCTCTCCCTCCCCGACACTCACCTGCGACTCCTCGGAAGACAGATGTTGACGTGTCTAAGGCGGGAGCAACGAGTCTTTTTTCTCGTTTCCCCTTTGCTACCCAGCTCCTGTGTATGTGTGAATCCCACCTCTCAAGGGGTGTGTAGCGCGCCTAATACGCACGCACGAAACTCATAGTTAACACAACGTGCTGTTCCTTTCGGAGTCGGCAACATTATGCCAAGGGCAAAACAACAACAACAACAACAAAAAACCCAACTTGCAAATCCAAAAATTCACGCGTGCACGGAAAGTAAATAGGATTAAAACGAGGTTGCATCAGCGTTGCGGGGGGGGGGGGTCCTCGACTTATGACGTACGGCCACAGTCGAGGCTCAATTTGCTTTGTTGTTCAGCAAGTTTTGCCTCCCTTGGTGGCAAAATGAGTCACACACGGTTGTTAAGCGAATCCGGCTTTTACCCCCTTGACTTTGCTGGCCGGAAGTTTGCAAAAAGGGGATCGCGCGACCCCTCTAGGAGGCTGCGACCGTCGTAAACACAAGTCGGTTGCCGAGCGTCCGGGTTTTGAAAATCTTTTACAAAGATTTTTGTCTGAAATGGTGTAGGTTCTCCTGCTTGAGTATGTGTGGGGGGTGGACTAGAAGATCTCCAAGGTCCTTTCCAGCTTCTGTTCTGTTCTAATTTCTCTTCTCTTATTTGTATTCTGTTCTGTTCTTCTCTTCTTATTTCTCTTTCTTCTCTTATTTTTCTCCTCTCCTGTTTTCTTATTTCTCCTCTTTTCTTATTTCTATTCGGTTCTGTTGTTCTTCTATTCTGTTCTGTTCTGTTCTATTCTTTATTTCTCTTCTCTTAAATCTATTCTATTCTTATTTCTATTCTATTCTCTTTTAGTCTATTCTTATTTCTCTTCTCTTTTATTCTGTTCTATTCTATTTGATATTTCTATTTCTGTTCTATATTTCTATTTCTATTCTATTCTATTCTATATTTCTATTTCTGTTCTATATTTCTAATTCTATTCTATTCTACTCTATATTTCTATTTCTGTTTCTGTTCTATATTTCTATTCTATTCTATTCTTTATTTCTCTTCTCTTAAATCTATTCTTATTTCTATTCTATTGTCTTTTAGTCTATTCTTATTTCTCTTCTACTCTCTTCTGTTCTGTTCTATTAGATATTTCTATTTCTGTTCTATATTTCTATTTCTATTCTATTCTATTCTATATTTCTATTTCTATTTCTATTCTATTCTATTCTATTCTATTCTATTCTATTCTATTCTATTCTATTCTATTCTATTCTATTCTATTCTGAGGCAGCAAAGTTTTGGTCCCCCCACATGAAAAACTCGCCAATTTGAACCCACTTAACTGGTGCCCCACAGAAGATTCTGAAGGACTGTAATCTTTCATTCGGCTTGGCTTGTGGCGAACTGTAATTTTTCCTGATGGTTGCGTGCATCCCTCCACACTCCACTCTTAATCTCATCGACAGGGCTTGGGTGTGTCATCGACAGGGCTTGGGTGTGACAGATCCGGCCCCTCGGTTGAACGGAAAGGTCAGATTGGATGATCTTTGCGGTGTCAGGGACAGACCTATCATTATTTAATGCTATAATCTTCCCCTCCCCTTGTTCAGATGCTTTCAAAGTCGCTCCTTTTCAGGAAAATTGTGGCTGCTAACAGTCTTCCCCGATGGAAAAAGAGAGATCTTTTGCCCTGTGTGGTTTCTCTCCTGCAATGACATTTTTTTTTATTTATTAAATTTCTGGAGTTGAAAGGAGTAGGATGTGTTGTTTGTTAGCTGGGCTTTTTGTCTAGGTTGAGGTCAGAGGTCAGGGGTCCTGGGTGCAGAGGCAGCCCTGGAGCCCCCCTCCCCCGCCAGCTTGAAAAAAAATAGGGATAATAGGATAGTCCTTCTGCTGCGGGTGGAGAACAGAACAACAGAATGAGAGAGTGGGAAGGGACCTTGGAGGTCATCTAGTCCAGCCCCCTGCTCAGGCGGGAAACCCTATAGTATCTTTGACAAATGGTTGTCCAATCTCTTCTTTAAAACTTCCAGTGATAAAGCAGCCACAATTTCTGGACTTCCCCTGACACTTACCACCATAATTAGATAGATAGATAGTTGAAAGATAGATAGATAGATAGATAGATAGATAGATAGATAGATAGATAGATAGATAGATAGATAGATAGATGGATGGATGGATGGATAGGGTAGAAGATGGATGGATGCATGTATGCATGGATAGATGATAGATAGATAGATAGATAGATAGATAGATAGATAGATATAGATGATTGATAGATAGTAAGTAGATACATTATAGATACATAAAATGGGTGGAAGATGGATGGATGGATGCATGGAAAGATAGAAGATAGATAGATAGATAGATAGATAGATAGATAGATAGATAGATAGATAGATAGATAGTAGGTAGATACATTATAGATACATAAAATGGGTGGAAGATGGATGGATGGATGCATGGATAGATAGATGATAGATAGATAGATAGATAGATAGATAGATAGATAGATAGATAGATAGATAGATAGATAGATAGATGGATGGATAGGGTAGAAGATGGATGGATGCATGTATGCATGGATAGATGATAGATAGATAGATAGATAGATAGATAGATAGATAGATAGATAGATAGATATAGATGATTGATAGATAGTAAGTAGATACATTATAGATACATAAAATGGGTGGAAGATGGATGGATGGATGCATGGATAGATAGATGATAGATAGATAGATAGATAGATAGATAGATAGATAGATAGATAGATAGATAGATAGATAGATAGATAGATGGATAGGGTAGAAGATGGATGGATGCATGTATGCATGGATAGATGATAGATAGATAGATAGATAGATAGATAGATAGATAGATAGATATAGATGATTGATAGATAGTAAGTAGATACATTATAGATACATAAAATGGGTGGAAGATGGATGGATGGATGCATGGAAAGATAGAAGATAGATAGATAGATAGATAGATAGATAGATAGATAGATAGATAGATAGATAGATAGATAGATAGTAGGTAGATACATTATAGATACATAAAATGGGTGGAAGATGGATGATGGATGCATGGATAGATAGATGATAGATAGATAGATAGATAGATAGATAGATAGATAGATAGATAGATAGATAGATAGATAGATAGATAGATAGATAGTAGGTAGATACATTATAGATACATAAAATGGGTGGAAGATGGATGGATGGATGCATGGATAGATAGATGATAGATAGATAGATAGATAGATAGAGAGAGAGAGAGAGAGAGAAAATGGGTGGAAAATGGATGGATGCATGCATGTATAGAAGATAGATAGATAGATAGATAGATAGATAGATAGATAGATAGATAGATAGATAGATAGATAGATAGTAGGTAGATACATTATAGATAGATAAAATGGGTGGAAGATGGATGGATCGATGCATGGATAGATAGATGATAGACAGATAGATAGATAGCTAGATAGATAGATAGATAGATAGATAAATAGATAGATAGATAGATACACGGTGCTGGCTGCAAAATTCTGGGAGTTGCACACCTTTTAAAATCTGGCTGGGGAATTCTGGGAATTGAAGTCCACACCTTTAGAGAAACACTTTGCAGGGGGTATAAAATCGGAAGCAGATAAAATTACTACTCCGATTTTTAGTACTCCAGGTTGCGGGGGCGAGGACGGGGGAAGAGACAGCACAGCAGACTACAACTCCCATCCTCCACATCCAGTTGTGCTGCCCGGGGACGGGGGTGTGTGGGGGGGTAAGCTTCGAAGGTGCAGTTCAGCAAATTTCTCCGGGTTGTCCACACGTGTTCAACACCCACACCCTCTCGGTTCTTCCTTGCCGGCTCGGCGCAGCGAGACAAACGTGATTAATCGATTAACATTTTAATCACAGGTTAAAATTTACCACCCGCCGAGTCTATTACAAATTGATTTTTTTTAAAACACACACACATACACACATACACGCCTAAATACAAAAAAAACAACAAGGCTGAATTAGTCGGCAGGCCTAATTTGCAAAGCAGGCGACGGATCAGAAATACGAGCGGTTTACAACGACGCAAAGCGAGGCCAGTGGTTTTTTTTTTTTTGCCCTGGCGTTGAAAATATCTTGGTGGATGGATGTGGAGAATTTGGAGCTGGAAAAAGTGGACCCGTTGATAGAAGATTGACACAAAGACATGTCTGCATTTTTCCAACTGAGACTCCCGAGTTTTTGGACAATTTTAACAGAGTTGGAAGGGACCTTGGAGGTCATCTAGTCCAACCCCCTGCTCAGGCAGGAAACCCTATACCATTTCAGACAAATGGCTGTCCAGTCTCTTCTTAAAAACCTTCAGTGTTGGAGCATTCCCCCCTTCTGGAGGCAGGTGGTTCCACTGGTTAATTGTTCTCACTGTCAGGAAGTTTCTCCTTAGTTCTAGGTTGCTTCTCTCCTTGGTTAGTTTCCATCCGTTGCTTCTTGTCCTGCCTTAGAGAATAGCTTGACTCCCTCTTCTTTGGGGCAGCCCCTGAGATACTGGAACACGGCTACCCTGTCCCCCCTCCTCTTCCTTAAACTAGACATCCCCAATTCCAGCAACTGTTCTTTGCATGCTTTAGCCTGCAGT
>JAKSXO010000081.1:921162-1009497 GCA_024509115.1 Crotalus helleri
GCAGAATGGGACTTTTGGCGGGCTCAGCAGGGCAGAGACAGCCTGGATAATTCCTATTGACTTTGGAAAGCCAATAGAATTAGACTCTATTCAAGAAAGTCTATTCTATTGGCTTTCAAAAGCCAATAGAATAAAAGGGAGTAGCACAGCCAAGGAAAAGGGGAAAAAAATGGCGGACTGCGTTATTTGGCGACCCCCGTGAAATGGTCATTCGACCCCAAATGGGGTCCTGACCCACAGGTTGAGAACCACTGTGTTAGAAGGATGGGGATCTATCCATTGCCATGTGCGGGGACCCCATCCAGGACATTGGATACGAGCGCTGACGGTTTCACAATTGGTATAACCCCAGCAGCCTGGCAGCAGATGGGAATTGTAGTCCAAGAATCTGGAGGGTGTCTAATTTGTAGGGAGGGTCTGTTTCCTTCCTTCATCTAGACCAGGGGTGTCAAACCCGCCGCACCACGTGACGTGTCATGACGTATCGTGACTTTTTTCCCATTGCCGGAGCTGGGGTGGGCATGGGTTTCGGTATGATGCCTCTGGCCTGCGGGCCGGCAGTTTGACATCCCTGATCTAGACCACTCTTTCTCAAGCTTAGCTAGAGGAAGATATGTGGACTTCAACTCCCAGAATTCCCTGGAACTACTGCATTCCTTTGGATAGGTAAGCCCGTTGTGGCCTGCTTACTCTCTTATAATCCCTTTCTCTGCAATCTCTCCGCTCTAGGAGATAGAAGGGGGGGAAAAAGGCCCCAGGCATGGCTGGCTGGGGAATTATGGGAGTTGAAGTCCAGGCATCTTCCAGTAGCCAAGCCAGATGTTCTACCCTCCTCCAGTTGTCCAGTTCTGGACCCCAGAGGAGGAGATTCTGGACTTTTTCTGCTGACCGAGGCGAGGTGGACTTAGAAGAGCGTCTAACCCAGTGGTTCTCAACCTGTGGGTCGGGACCCCATTTGGGGTCGAACGACCATTTCACGGGGGTCGCCAAACAACGCAGTCCACCATTTTTTTCCCCCTTTTCTTAGCTGTGCTACTCCCTTTTATTCTATTGGCTTTTGAAAGCCAATAGAATAGACTCTCTTGAATAGAGTCTAATTCTATTGGCTTTCAAAAGCCAATAGGAATTGTCCAGGCTGCCTCTGCCCTGCTGAGCCCGCCAAAAGTTCCATTCTGCAAACGGTGCTGCACCAGTTGAGTAGTCCTCGACTTACGACCGGTTGAGTAGTCCTCGACTTACGACCGGTTGAATAGTCCTCGACTTACGACCGGTTGGGGGTCGCGGCATTAAAAAGGTTGAGAACCACTGGTCTAACCTCTGCCTTGCCTTGAGCATTGTTCTAATTATTGTCAAAATCTCTGGGCCAAAGCAGCCATCACCAGGAATATAAATCAGTCCAGGAAAGTAGCACAATTTACACAAAAGCACACCGACACTTGGAACTGCTCTAATCAAATGCAGCAGCTGAATTTCGCTGAATATATTGGATTTAAATGCCGGCTGAGAAAGGCCTCCTTTATTTACCCATCCTGAGATCAACCAAAAGGTCCCGTTTCTTTATACAAGTAGTCCTCGACTTACGACAGTTCGCTTAGCGACCGTTCAAAGGTACAAGGGCACGGGAAAAAAATAACTTATGACCGTTTTTTCACACTTACGACCGTGGCAGCATCCCCACGATCGCGGGATCAAAATTCAGACGCTGGGCAACTGACTGGTTTTATGACTTTTACCCTTTTTTTTAAAAAAAAATAAGATGGTGGCAAGTTTTGAGCGTCGTTTTTTTTGTTCTGGTCTGGAAAAATTCTTGGCTTACAACTACAAAATTTCCGTTGCTAAACACGACAGTTGCGACGTGAGTTTGGCTCCATTTTACGCCCTTTCTTGACGCAGTGGTTAAGTGAGTGACACGGTCGTAAAGCGAACCCAGCTTCCCCTTCAACTTTGATTGCCGGGAAGTCGCAAAAGTGGATCACGTGACCCCAGGGACATTGCGAACGTCATAAATGCGAGTCGATTGTCAAGGGTTCGAATTTTGCTCGCGTGACCTCGGAGGACACTGCGACGGTCATAACTGTGAAAAACGAGAAGTGCCTTTTTCCGGAGCTTTTGAAATTTCGGACAGTCGCTAAATGGATCGTTGTAAGTCGAGGTGCAGCAGCGATCTATCCCGATCTGGTTTTTGTCCTCCAGACCGCCTGGCTTGGGTTTCAAACCCGTATCGGTCTCCGTCCGGCGACGAAAGGGAATATATTATATTGTGAAGTTGCGTTACGTGCCTTAAAAAACGGAATTTGTCATCTGGCGTCCAGTAGCACCGAGCACCCAGGATCATTTAATGCCAAAAGATACTTCCCCCCCCCCAGGTATTTAAGGAATGCATCTCGGATTTACTATGGAGTATTATCAATTTTTGGAAAGCTTCTAAAAATGAGAAGCGCAACTGATACGGCCGAGATTTAAGGGTGAGGTTAACGCTGGAGTTAATTGTATGTCACTATCGGGGGATTTTAAGTGGATTTTTCTATCTTGTTTGGGTTAATTGGAGCTTTTAATTATGGAGGGCGCTCCGGGCTCGGATATTTCCTTGCAGGCCTGACTGGGTAAAATTTCCTGAGAAGCGTTTTCTTTCTATCTATCTGTCTGTCTGTCTACCTATCTATCTATCTATCTATCTATCTATCTATCTGTCTGTCTGTCTGTCTGTCTGTCTGTCTGTCTGTCTGTCTATCTATCTTATCTGTCTGTCTGTCTATCTATCTATCTATCTATCTATCTCTATCTCTTTATCTCTAATTTATCTATCTATTTATCTATCTATCTATCTATCTGTCTGTCTGTCTGTCTGTCTGTCTGTCTGTCTGTCTGTCTATCTGTCTATCTATCTTATCTATCTGTCTGTCTGTCTATCTATCTATCTATCTATCTATCTCTATCTCTTTATCTCTAATTTATCTATCTATTTATCTATCTATCTCTATCTATCATCTATCTATCTATATCTATCTCTAATCTATCTATTTATCTATCTCTATCTCTATCTATCTATCTATCTGTATCTATCTATCTCTTTCTATATCTATCTATCATCTATCTATCTCTATCTCTATCTATTTCTATCTCTTTATCTCTAATCTATCTATCTATTTATCTATCTCTATCTCTTATCTATCTATCTATCTATCTATCTATCTATCTATCTATCTATCTATCTATCTATCTATCTATCTATCTATCTATCTCTATATCTAACTTTGATAACTGTAAATACTGGAATCCCAGGTGCAGACATTTCAAAATAAATAAAATTGATGAACTGTGGGATATAAAATAGTCTTCTTTATTACTAAGCTTTCGTCAACTAACTGTTGAGATCCTCAGAGTAAGGGCTGACAGTCAGAACAATTAAGCAGTGGAACTACCTGCAACGAAGCAGTGAATGCTCCAACACTGGAAGTTTTTAAGAAGAGACTGGACAGACATTTGTCTGAAATGGTGTAGGGTATTTCCTGCCTGAGCAGGGGGTTGGACTAGAAGATCTCAAAAGGTCCCTTCCAACATTATTATTATTATTATTACTATTATTATTATATTATTATTATTATTATTATTATTATTATTATTATATAGGTAGTCCTCAACTTACGACCACAATTGAGAGAAGAATTTATGTTGTAAAGCGAGTCCTGTCCGTTTTATTACCTTTTTTTGCCCCAAATCACTAAATGAACTCTAGAACGTTTTCGATAAGATAGTCCTTGACAGTGGAGACAAGAATTTCAATGGTGTTCTCAAGGGAATTGCGCCTGAATTTACAAATTATTTTGGCCCTGGTTATTAAGTGAATCGTTGTTAAGTGAATCGTGTGGTCACTAAGCAAATCCGGCTTCCCCCCCATTGACTTGGCTTGTCGGAAGCCGGCTGGGAAGGTCACCAATGGGGATCGCATGACAACCCCCCGGGACGCTGCCACCGTCATAAATCCGTGCTGGTTGCTGAGCACTTGAATTTTCATCTCATGGCTACGGGGATATGCGGCGGTCATAAGTGTGAGGACCAGTTGGAAGTTCTTTTTTTCAGTACCCTTCTTACTTCAAATGGTCGCTAAAGGAATGATTGAAAGTTGTATTATGGGAGACACTTTTAGCTTACTAAACTGTCAGGAGAAACTTCCTGACAGTGAGAACAATTAGCCAGTGGAACTACCTGCCTCCAGAAGCGGTGAATGCTCCAACACTGGACATTTTTAAGAAGAGACTGGACAGCCATTTGTCTGAAATAGGTTTCCTGCCTGAGCAGGGGGTTGGACTAGATGATCTCCAAGGTCCCTTCTGAGTCTGTTATTTTGTTATTCCTTCCTTCCTTCCTTCCTTCCTTCCTTCCTTCCTTCCTTCCTTCCTTCTCCAACACTGGAAGTTTTTAAGAAGAGACTGGACAGCCACTTGTCTGAAATGGTGTAGAGTTTCCTGCCTGAGCAGGGGGTTGAACTAGATGACCTCCAAGGTCCCTTCCATCTGTTATTCTGTTATTCTTCCTTCCTTTCTCTCTCCCCCCCTCCCTTCTGTAACACTGGAAGTTTTTAAGAAGAGACTGGACAGCCATTTGTCTGAAAGGGGGGTTGGACTAGATGACCTCCAAGGTTCCTTCCAACTTTATTATTATTATTATCATTATTATTATTACTATATTATTATTAGTATTATTATAATCTCCATAATACAGGTAGTTTGTTTAGTGACTGTTCAAAGTTATACAAAGGCGCTGAAAAAAAATGACACGTCCATTTTTCACACTTACGACCCTCGCAGCATCCGCCCTCCCCCCCCCCATAGGCATGTGATCAAAAGTCAGACTCCAGGCAACTGACTCGGAAATACGACGGTTGCACGGATCCCGTGATCTCTTTTTGTGACCTTCTGACAAGCAAAGTCAATGGAGGGAGCCGGATTCGCTTAATGACTTAACTCCTGCAGCGATTCGCTTAACAACGATGGTAATAAACGTCATACAATGTGGCGAACCTCACTTAACAACTGACTCACTTAGCAACGGAAGTTTTGGGCGCAGTTACGGTCGTAAGGCGAGGACCACCTGTACCTCGAGGTTTTTTTTCCCTTCGTTCTATTGCCACTGCTAGTATTATTATTTTTTTCCCCTCGTCCGTGTATTGTGTCCCGGTACCGAAAATAAATGTTAAAATTTAAAGAGATTTTTTTTCCCCCGGATGCTCGGGCATCTCTTTTACCGACTTCAGGATGGGGGGGGCGGCGTCTCGCACCCTGACCGAGGGCCTTCCAACCTCGTCCTGAGACCGAGGATGTGGGGGGGGGGATGGACGCACACATCCATCCCAGCGAGCCAAAATGGGGGAACGGGGAAAGACGACCGCTTGTCATATTATCATTTTTTTTCTCTCCCCCCCCCCCTGTGCATTCAGCTAAATTGCACTTCGTCTTTCTCTCGCCGGCAATCAGCCACCCAGCCCGTTGTGGGTTTACCGCACAAATTGGCCCGCTAGGTTTTCTTCTCTGGTCCAATTACCTGTCCATTTTGTCGAAGTGGTCAATCATAATCTATTGTGTGTGGAAAGAAAGGTGGGGGGGAAAGAGAGAGAGACTCTTCAGCCACCCCCCCCCCTCTTGCTGGGTTTGTCTCAGCCCTCCATCCCCCGGCTCTCATTCTGGCATTCACACCTCCGCCGGATTTTCGAGAGCCCCTCGCGAGCCGAGTCGGGAAAGCGGACGGGGACACGGGTCAGGTCTTCACCCTCGTGGAAAAGCGGGGCACGGCCCCCCAGGTGCGCTTTTATATCAGCCCTCTCTTGTTAAATCAAGGGTGGGGATGAGCATCACTTGGCTGGCTTGTCCCCAAGGCTGATGTGAGTTTCGGGTGCAGATTACTGGATGCACCTGCAAAAAAAAAAACAACCCCCCCCCAAAAAAAACAGGCGCTGGGAGGTCAGGCTTTGAACGAGAAAATGGCCACTATCGGCTTTTTCCTCTTGGGCAAACTCACATTAAACCACAGCTAAGGGGGAGCTGTTCTTCTGAACCGAAATCCCGAATTTAAAATTTTAATTTTTGCAAGAGAAAAATGGACACTCTTGTTCATCTTTTAAAGCTTTCCCGGGTGGCTTTTCCCGAACGCCTGGCTCGGCTTGGGTGGAGACCAGGATGATGGGGAAGGTAGTCCTCAAGTGACGAGCAGACTTGGGAGGAGAATTTTCATTCCTTACAAGGTGGTTATGCCCGATTTTACGGCCGGTTTTTTTCCCCCCGCGGTTACGGGAATCGCTGCGGCCATTAAGCGAATTACAGGGTCGTTAAACAAATCCAGCTTCTCCCATTGTTGGAATTTGGCTGGGAAGGTTGCACGTGGCGATCACGTAACCCTGGGACGTTCTTAACTGTCATAAGTGCATACCGCTTGCAAAGCGACGGTATTTTGACCCTGTGTCTGTGGGGAGGGTGTGACGGTCGTAACTGCGAGGACCGACCGTTGGTCCCTTTTTTTTCCAGAGCCATTGCAAAACCGAGTGGCTAAACGAACAGTGGTAAGTCTCCAGGTTTTAAGAATAAACTCTCGAGGAAAAATATATTGGCCTTCCTTTAAGGTAAATATAGCCGTTGTAACCCATCGCCGTGCGCAGCTGAGTGGGATTCATAAACACACACCCATCTTTTCCACCCTGCGTGGGCTTTGTAATGTCAGAACAGTGGGATATTGTGAGCATAAATACAACCCCCTTGGGGTCACCTATGAGCAAAGAGGAGTGTTTGGGGCGTTGCGGCCGATGGGCTCTTATTAATTAGGCCGTGAATGGTTTGAACGCCTCTGAAGTTAAAAGTGCTTTGCGCACGGCTGCTTCGTCGGCGCTTTGGATATAAAAGGGGAAAGAGAGGCAGGCAGCATGGAAGTGCACTTTGAGACACACTCTTCCCTTGCGCCAGATAACAAAAAAAGGACCTCTTACACGCTGCGTGTGTGCAGGTGTGGCTGTGTGTGTGTGTGTGTGTGTGTGTGCGCCCCCACGTAGGCGACAGCATTCCCAGAACCCACTAAGCCCTAAACCAGTGGTTCTCAACCTGTGGGTCGGGACCCCATTTGGGGTCGAACGACCATTTCACGGGGGTCGCCAAACAACGCAGTCCGCCATTTTTCCCCCCTTTTCCTTAGCTGTGCTACTCCCTTTTATTCTATTGGCTTTTGAAAGCCAATCGAATAGACTCTCTTGAATAGAGTCTAATTCGATTGGCTTTCAAAAGCCAATAGGGATTGTCCGGGCTGTCTCTGCCCTGCCGAGCCCGCCAAAAGTCCCATTCTGCAAACGGTGCTGTACCAGTTGAGTAGTTCTCGACTTATGACCGGTTGAGTAGTCCTCGACTTACGACCGGTTGGGGGTCGCGGCATTAAAAAGGTTGAGAACCACTGCCCTAAACCCAGGTGTGGACCACTGTTGGGTCCACCTAAGGTGCAATGTGCGTGCCCATCGACAGCACGATAAGCTGCAAAGACCCTCTGGGTTATAGGTCACCCTAAAGCGCATTTTGCTTCGACAAATAATCACAAGCTCGGATCTCCCCAAAGCTTCTCGTAGTATCCTTTGGGCCTCCGTGGCTTGCTGTGCTAATTCCACAGGTGTGTGTTTGCTCACCCACAGAATCTCTGGCTGTTGGCAGTGCTGGGTAAACAGCTGTGAAGTTAATCCAGGCCTGGTTGAAGATTGATTTTCGCCTCTGACTTTGTGTGTATACGTATGGTGAGAAACGTCCCTTCGGGGTCGCCAAAGCGTCCGGGAATCCCGGTGATAATATGTTATCGTAAAGTCTCCAGAGAAGTGCATAATCTCAGAGCAAACTGCTTCGGTCATGGATAATCTCAGAGCAAACTGCTTCGGCCACAGAGTAAAAGCTGGCTTGTTTGTTACCTCGATGGGTGAGCAGGGTTGAGCTCTGCTCTCTGATCCCTAGCCGTGCCCTACATTTGGGTGTGTTGACGTTCCCAAGGCCTTCCACGAATCCAAAAGGACTTCGTGGGCCCAGACCCCCCCCCTGGATATCTCTAGCTTAACATAATAATGGGATGCACTAGAGCGGAGCGGTGGTCAAGTGACGTGTCCACATTACCTCTGTTGGTATTTTCTTTCGATGCCTGTCAGTCATAGGAAGAGGGAAATTATCCTTTGGTGTGATGGAAGAGCACCAGACTGAGGAATAGAAACAGTAACAGAGTTGAAAGGGATCTTAGAGATCTTCTAGTCCAGCCCCCTGCTCAAGCAGGAGACCCTTTACCATTTCTGACCAATGTTGTCCAATCTCTTCTTAAAAGCCTCCAGTGATGGAGCACCCACAACTTCTGGTGGCAAGCTGTTCCACTGGTTAATTGTCGTCATTGCCAGGAAGTTTCTCCTTAATTCCAGATTGCGCCTCTCTTTGATTAGTTTCCACCCATTGCTTCTTGTCCTGCTTTCAGGCGCTTTGGAGAAGAGCTTGACTCCCTCTTCTTTGGGGCAGCCCCTGCGATACTGGAACACTGCTATCCTGTCCCCCCTCATCCTTCGCTTCATTAAACTAGACATCCCCAATTCCAGCAACCGTTCCTTGTATGTTTTAGCCTTCAGTCCCCTAATCATCTTTGTTGCCCTTCTCTGTACTCTTTCTAGAGTCTCAGCATCTTTTTTACATCGTGGTGACCAAAACTGGATGCCGGATTCCAAGCGTGGCCTTACCAAGGCCTTGTAAAGTGGTATTAACCCTTCACGTGATCTTGATTCTCTCCCTGTTAATGCAGCCCAGCACTGTGTTGGCTTTTTTGGCTGCTGCCGCACACGGCTGGCTCCTATTTAAGTGATTGTTTACTAGGACTCCAAGGTCCCTCTCACAGTTGCTACTACTGAGCGAGGTACCACCTAATCTGTATATATACATTTGGTTTTTCTTGCCTAAATGTGGAACCTGACTTTTCTCCCCATTGCATTTCATTTTGTTACACAGGGCCCTGGGTTCAAGTTTGTTGAGACCCTTCTGGATCTCTTTTGGGATCTTGGCTATTCCTGCCAGGCAAAGCTGGGGCGCACAATGATTTAAAATCCAAGCCGTTTCAGAGGCGGACGGCCCCGTCTTGGGTGCAAAACACGCTGTTCTACACGCAGAGTGTCCGTTTCTTATCACTTCTCCGGAAGCGTTTCAAGCTTGCAAATTCTACGGATTTATGTCCAAACAAAATGGAGAAGCTGAAGGGAAGCAAACCACGGTTTAGGGGAGTATTTATAGCAACTTTATAGCTGGTAATTCCCGAGAAATGTGTTAAACCCCTGGGGTGTTTTTCTGCACCCAAATTTGGTAAGAGACGTGGGTGGTGTGTTCTTTTGTGGAGTGTGCATTTTTCCATGAAGTTGCATTTGTGATCTTCTGCAAGCTGTGGTGTTCTCAGTCTCCAGCCCTCCTGATTATTTCCCAGCAGTCAGTTGGGAAGTTGGTAATGTAGCTAGTCCTCAACGTACAGGGAGTCCTCGACTTACGACCACGACTGAGCTCAAAATTTCTATTGCTAAGTGAGACAGTTGTTCAGCGAGTTTCCCCCCATCTTACCGCCTTTCTTGAGACGTCTTGTTAAGTGGATCACTGCAGTCGTTAACTAACTAACCCGGTTGTTAAGCGAATCTGGCTTCCCCATTGACGGTGCTTGTTGGAAGGTCACAAAAAGGGATCACGTAACCCCGGGACACTGCAACAGTCATAAATATGAGCCGAGCTCCTGTTTTTGATCCCCTAACCACGGGGATCCCACAATGGTCATAAGTGTGAGTAACGGTCACAGATATTTTTTTTTGAATGTCATTGTAACTTCGAACAGTCACCAAACAAACTATTGTAAGTTGAGAACTAGCTGTACTACTGCAGTGAAGCTTTTCCTTTACGGTCCTAAGTTGGGGCGGTCAGCTTGATTTTACAATCTTTTTTGGGGTGGTTGTGTCAAGGTATTGATTTAACAGCTAACCAGGTTATCTAATGTAAGATGTAATCTGGGAATGACTCAGCAGGGTCTGAGTCTCTTTAAGAGCAAGCAGGGTCTGAGTCTCTTTAAGAGCCATTGTATAGTGTAAGATAAAACACCATTTACTGTAGACCACTGTTTATTGTGTTTACTGCTGGGTTATCTCGCGCAATAAGACTGTGCACACTCTGACAGGTTGTTAAATGGATGCCACAGTTGTAAAGCTAAACCCAAGCGTTTTTCCCCGGCAAATCTGTTCCCACAAAAAATCCAATTGTCCAAGAAGACGGAGCCAAGATCCGGGCTGATCCGGTGCCGGCTTCACCAAGGATGTTCCTTAGCCCGGAGTTTGGGAAGAGCAAAGGTATCCCGCAAAATAGCGAATGCGGCTTCTCCATCGACAGCCAGTCCTTGCTTTACAACAGTTCATTTAGCGACCGTCCCAAGTTCCAACGGCACCGGAAAAAGTGACGTACGACCGGTTTTCACACTTTACGACCGTTGCAGCATCTCCTTGGTCACATGATCAAAATTTAGATGCTTGGCGACTGACTCACAGTTATGACGGTTGCGGTGTCTCCTGGGGGGGGTATCACGTGGTCCCCGTTTGCGACCTTCCGACAAGCAGAGTCGACAACGGGGGAAGCCGGATTCACCGAACGTAAACGTTTGACTAATTGAGCAATCTGCAGTGATTCGTTTAACGGCCGTGGCGAGAAAAGCTGTAAAATGGAGCAAAAGTCCCCTAGCAATTTTTTCACGTTGGGCTCGGTTGCAGTCGTAAGTCGAGGACTGCCTGCCTTCGCAAACGGACAAGGTGGACTTTGGCTGTCTTTATCCTCTCTTTCCAGAGGGCCGAGAAATTAAATTTCCACATTCTGGAAGTCTGCAAAGTCACCAAGGAAGATGCTTTGAAATGCCAGAGGAAGCCCCTCCGTCGTAAATTAAGTTGAGGGGTGACCAGTCCAGATTTTTCCGAGGGTTTATTTTATTTTATTTCTCCTTGTGCAATAAAGTCGGATTTTGCAATAAAGTCGGATTTAGCGAGGGACCCTTGTGGATTCTCTCTCTCTCTTTCTCTCAAAAGCCGGTTAATCTTCTGGCCCAGCCACACCTAAGCGGGGAAATGCCTGGAAAATGCCTACAGCTAAACTTATCCACTCGTTTTATTTTTTATTTTATTTTATTTTGGGTGGGGGAGGGGGAGTTAATGGTAACCAGGCTCCGAAATCCGGAACGGGCTCCCTGTCTCTGTTCCGTGACGGTCTGCCGTAAAAGGTGGCAGGAATATAACAGACTTTGCAGGCGAACAGCCCAGAGTTCATAATAATAATATCAAATGGAAAATGGAAAATGGAAATAAAATATAAAATAAATATAAAATAATAATAAATAAAATAAAATAAAATCGAGAAAAAAACATCCACCAAGGGCTGCTTAAAGACACGTGCAGTTCTGAAGTCCAGGGAAGTGATGTGATGTAAAATAATAATAAAATAATAAAATAAAATAAAATAAAATAATAAAATAAAATCGAGAAAAAACGTCACCAAGGGCTGCTTAAAGACACGTGCAGTTCTGAAGTCCAGGGATGTGATGTGATGTAAAATAATAAAATAAAATATAAAATAAAATAAATAATAAAATAAAATAATAAAATAAAATCGAGAAAAAAACATCACCAAGGGCTGCTTAAAGACACGTGCAGTTCTGAAGTCCAGGGAAGTGATGTGATGTAAAATAATAAAATAAAATATAAAATAAATAATAAAATAAAATAAAATAATAATAAAATAAAATAAAATAATAAAATAAAATAAAATAAAATCGAGAAAAAAACATCACCAAGGGCTGCTTAAAGACACGTGCAGTTCTGAAGTCCAGGGAAGTGATGTGATGTAAAATAATAATAAAATAATAAAATAAAATAAAATAATAAAATAAAATAAAATCGAGAAAAAACGTCACCAAGGGCTGCTTAAAGACACGTGCAGTTCTGAAGTCCAGGGATGTGATGTGATGTAAAATAATAAAATATAAAATAAAATAATAAAATAAAATATGAAATAAAATAATAAAATAAAATAAAAAATAAAATAAAAAAATAAAATAAAATAAAAGAATAAAATAAATAAAATAAAATATAAAATAAAAGAATAAAATAAAATAAAAGAATAAAATAAAATAAAATAATAAAATATAATAATAATAATAAAGTTGGAAGGGACCTTGGAGGTCATCTAGTCCAACCCCCTGCCCAGGCAGGAAACCCTATGCCGTTTCAGACAAAGGGCTGTCCAGTCTCTTCTTCAAAACTTCCAGGCTTAAAGCAGCCTCCTTGGAAAAGCAAGGATCTTGCACTTTTTGCGGCTGGCGGTTCAGACACGCAAATGTATGCAAGAAGTGAAGCTGACTCCTTAGAATTAAAAGAGGGTTTCTCCCTTTGAAAATGGGATGCCAGACGGTGCCACACTGGGGACAAACCAAACCACCTTGCTCAAGGTTGGGGTTTTTTTTTACCCGCAGTGGAACGCAGCATGTGGCAACATCTGTCAGGTATGGCCCTGGGTTCAAGGAGGCCGCCATCTTTGAAGCGCGGGTGGGGGGGGCTGCTTTGCTCCCGCCAAGCCAGCTGCTCCGGGAGAATTTATTTGGCGTTTCTGATGTGCAAAGTGGAAAAATTCTCTTTTTATTTTATGCAAAATCACGGCGCCAGTCTCTCCGAAACTGGATTTCTTAAGCTCGACAACGTTAAGACGGGTGGACTTCAACTCCCAGAATTGCCATGCTGGGATGTCCCATTGCCAGCACGCTTGCTGGGGAATTCTGGGAATTGAACCAGAATATAAATGCAGTCTGGAGAATTATAGTCGTTGAGGTCCAATCCATGCTAGCTAGGGAATTCTGGGAGTTGAAGTCCATGTGAACCGGCTAGGGAATTCTGGGAGTCCAAGCCCACCCATGCGGCGCTGGGGGAATTCTGGAAATTGGTTTACCTGTGCTGTTCAGGGAATTCTGGGAAGTGATGTCAGGCTTGCTGGCTAGGGAATTCTGGGAGCTGAAGTCCACCAATGTTAACGGGGCGATTCTGGGAGGTTGAAGTCCACCAATGTTAGCTGAAGAATTCTGGAAGTTGAAGTCCAGCTCTGTTAACTAGAGCATTCTGGGAGTTGAAGTCCACAGGTCTCAAGGCTGCCCTGCAGGCTGGGGAATTCTGGGAGTTGAAGTCCATCAATGTTAACGGGGGAATTCTGGGAGTGGAAGTCCAGCTGTGTTATCTAGGGCATTTGGGGAGTTAGTCCACAGGTCTTAAGGCTGCCCTGCTGGCTGGGGGATTCTGGGAGTGGAAGTCCATGCATTCTGGCTGGGGAATTCTGGGAGTTGAAGTCCACCAACGTAAACTGGGGGAGTCTGGGAGGTTGAAGTCCACCTATGTTAGTTGTAGAAGTTGAGGTCCAGCTGGGTTAACTAGCGCATTCTGGGAGCTGAAGTCCACAGGTCTTAAGGCTGTCCTGCTGGCTGGGGAATTCTGGGAGTTGAAGTCCACCCATCTTTAAACCCCCCCAGATTCATGCATGCTGCTCCCAGGCCTCGCCTGGACTATCCCCACCCTGGGAGCTGCTGCTCTCCTCTCAAGACCAGACAGGCTGCCTTCTCGGCCCCCCCCCCAAGCCCTCCATCATCCCCTCAACCTCTTAAGGGCTTAAAAGCACCCGGAAAGCTGAGCAGGGCCTGGCACCCCACCCAAGCCGCGCCTTCGCCTAGCAGTTACTGCCCCAGGGGTGACATCCATTCCAGGAAGAAGGAGCAGGCTTTGCCCCACCTGCTGAGCAGAGCTTTTCCTGGGGCACTTCCGCCTGCCCCATTATACTGGTTATACTGGTGGGCATTCTGGGACACTCCAAAGTCGCCAATTTGGGAGCTCGGGCTGAAGGGTGGCAGAACAGTCCTGCCCCCTCCCCTCTTATTAAACCAAACTTGGCCCTTTGATGGCTTGTGGACTTCAACTCCCAGAATTCCTCAGCCAGGCACGCTGGCTGAGGAATTCTGGGAGTTGAAGTCCGCAAGGCATCAAAGGGTCCTAGTTCCCTCACGCTGGCTGAGGAATTCTGGGAGTTGAAGTCCGCAAGGCATCAAAGGGTCCCAGTTCCCTCACGCTGGCTGAGGAATTCTGGGAGTTGAAGTCCGCAAGTCATCAAAGGGTCCCAGTTCCCTCACCCTGGCTGAGGAATTCTGGGAGTTGAAGTCCACAAGTCACAAAAGGGTCCTAGTTCCCTCACGCTGGCTGAGGAATTCTGGGAATTGAAGTCCGCAAGTCATCAAAGGGTCCCAGTTCCCTCACGCTGGCTGAGGAATTCTGGGAGTTGAAGTCCACAAGTCACCAAAGGGTCCCAGTTCCCTCACGCTGGCTGAGGAATTCTGGGAATTGAAGTCCGCAAGTCACAAAAGGGTCCTAGTTCCCTCACGCTGGCTGAGGAATTCTGGGAGTTGAAATCCGCAAGTCATCAAAGGGCCAAGTTTGAAGACCCCTGTATTAAACCGTGCTCAGAAAAAAGAATAATAGTAGTCAGGATTTTATTTTTCCTTCCTTGGCATCGTTCGACGATGCCTCCCCTTCTCCAACTTTCTCATCGCCCCTTTCCAGGGGTGGGAATCCGGAGACTGGCCCTGTTGCAGGGCGTGCCATGCCAAACGCCAACCCACGTCAAACGGGGCCCGGCAATTTAATTCCCCATTTTGACACGAGTCGGCAGCTTTGGAGCGCCTGGGAAAAATCAGATTAAATCTGCCATCAAGGAGGAGGTGAAGCAGAGGCAGAGGCCTTGGCCTGGATCCAGGCCCCCCCCCTTTCCAGAAAAAAAAGAGAAGGGTCCTCGCTGATCTAGTTGGGATGAATTTGGGGTGGGGGGGCTGGAGAGGGTGCAGGTCTGGGCTCGGTGGCCCTGAGAATCCTTGCTGCGTGCCTGCCCGTCGGCCTTTTCCGTCTGGGAAACCGAGGCAGGGAGCAGCCGAAATAATGGGAACGTAGCCGGCGGAGAAGGCGTGGAGGAGGCAAGTCGAGGCTCGGAAAATCCCCAGGGATTTGACGCAGGTGTGGGGCAGAGCCAGGCAGGGGGAAAAATGCTTGTGGAAAGGAAGGAGATGCCGCCCCCCCCTTTTTTGGGGCTGGGTGGGGGGGCAGGAGGGGCTGGGGGAAAGGGGAGGGGGGTCAGAGGGACACCCCCCCCAGACACAGGCTGGGACGGGGACCCCAAAAGGGCTGCTCCGGAAGGGATGTGGGTGCTCTTGCTCTTCCCGACAGCCCTGCGAGGTAGGCTAGGCTGAGGAAGCGCATTTCGCACTCGGTGTCGCTTTCTAGACCTCAGGACCCAAGGGACGGAGTTGTTTTTATTTATTTATTTATTTAGTCCTCGACTTAGAACAGTTCAGATTGAACAAGCTGGCTGGGGAATTCTGGGAGTTGAAGTCCACATATCTTAAATTGGCCAAAATTGAACATGCTATGGAATTCTGGAAGTTGAAGTCCACAAGTCTTGAAGTGGCTGGGGAATTCTGGGAGTTGAAGTCTTAAAGTGGCCAAGTCTGGAGACCCCTGGCTTAACTCCCCGTTCTCCCCCTCCCGCAAAGCTAGGCCAGGGACTTTGCCTCCCACCCACCCACCCACCCGATCAATGTTAATTATTGTCAAGGGATGCAAACCTGGTCAAATCACTGACTTGGAAAAACTTTAAGCACTGTTCTGACCCTGGTGAGAGACACAGCAGTTCAGAGGTCAGGGGGGGGGGAAAGACAGTTTCCCTCCATCTTTGGGGAGGGGTTCCTCCAGAGGCTCCCCCCCTGTGTGTGTGTTTCTGCATGGCCACTCCCCTCTTTCGGCCTCTTTTCCCAGCTTTTAAGCCCTCCCCCCCCTGAAATTCAGCAACAAGGTTTGACAGCATTAATGGGGTGGTTGGACGAAATCCAGGTTCTCGGCTTACGACCACAATGGACCCCCCCCCATTTTCTCTTGCTAAGCAAGACAGCCAAGGGAGTTTTGCCCTCCCCCCCTTTTACAACCGGCCAGAGATGTTTTCCTCCCCCTCCCTTTGACTTTGCTTGTCGGTCGCAAAAGGAGACGCCACGACCGTCATAAATACGAGTCAGTTGCCGAGCGTCTTGAGTTTTGATCACGTGACCATGCCGGGACGCTGCGACGGTCGTAAGCATGAAAAATGTCCCTAAGTCACCTGGTCAGGGTTGAACGGTCGCTAAATGAACGGTCGTTAAGCTGAGGACTGCCCGTAATAGAATAGAATACAACATAGGCATCATAAAATGCCATCCAGGTCACTGTCTCCCAGCCAACGGCTCTGGCTTTATTCCAAATATTCCTCCCCAAATCTGGAAAGGGAGGCCTCTGAGCATGCACAGAGGGCTTTCGTTTTACTTCACCCCCAAAGCAATTGTGGCTAAGCGATTCCTAAGGGATGGGTTGACAGTGTGGTTGTGGTGAGGAAGGAAGTCCCACGCGGAGTTGAGGGGTCTTGGGTTACCCTGGTTGTGTTTTGGGGTCCCAGGCCGCCCCCCCACACCTGCTTGCTGTGGAATAAGGGGCCCCGTGGTGCGAAGGCTTCCCCTGGCTTTTGGGCAGGGCTGGCCAGGGGGAAATTCATGATTTTGTTAAGGGGAAATTGGTGAAGCCACCCGGAGGCCCCCCCCCCCCCGTCTTATCTGCCCCCCTCCCAAAAAAGTGGGAATTAGAGAGCGTCTCAGTCCAGCGAGCTGGAACAGGGCAGAGCCGGCGGGAGGGTCACACAACAGGCCAGGGGGTGGGCGAGGGAGGGGGGAACCCTCTAATATTTAACCAGAAGAGAGATTAAATTCCTGCTTAGCCTTGGAGGGAGGGGGGAGCATGTGAGGAAGGGTGGGGGAGAAAGAGAGAAAGGGGGAAGGAAAGGATAGAAAGAGACAGAAAGAAAGAAAAGAGAGAGAGAGAGAGAGAGAGAGAGAGAGAGAGGAAGGAAGGAAGAGGGAGGGCAGAAGGAAGAGAAAGAAAGAAAGAAAGAAAGAAAGAAAGAAAGAAAGAAAGAGAGAGAGAGAGGGGGGAAGGAAGGAAGGAAGAAAGGGAAAGAGGAAAAGAAAAAAGAAGAGAGAGGGGGAAGAAGAGAGAAATAAAGAAAAAAGAAGGAAAAAAGAAAGAAGAGAGAAAAAGAAAAGGAAAAGAGGAAAAGAAAGAAGAAAGAAGAGAGGGCGGAAGAAGAGAAAGAGAAAGAAAGAAGGAAGGAAAGAAGGAAGGAAGACAGGTAGAAGGAAGAGAAAAAAGAAAAAGAAAGAGAAAAGAAAGAAAGAAAGAAAGGGAGAGAGAAAGGAAGAAGAGAGGAAAAAAGAGGAAAAGAAAAAAGAAGAGAGAGATAGGAAGAAGAGAAATAGAGAAAGGAAAAAGGAAGGAAAAGAAAGAAAGAAAGAAAAAGAAAGAAAGAAAAAAGAAAGGGAAAAGAGGAAAAGAAAGAAGAGAGGGGAGAAGAAGAGAGAAATAGAGAAAGAAGGAAGGAAGGAAGACAGAGGGCAGAAGGAAGAAAAAGAAAAAGGAAGGAACGAAGAAAGGGCGAGGAAGGCAGGAAGGAAAAAAGAAAGAAAAAAAGAAAGAAAGAAAGAAAGGGAGAGAGAGGGGGGGAAGGAAGAAGGCAGGAAAAAAGGAAGAAAGGAAAAAAGAAAGAGAAAAGAAAGAAGACAGAAAAAAGAAAGGGAAAAAGAGGAAAAGAAAGAAGAAAGCAGGAGGAGAAGAGAGAAAGAGAGAAATCAAGAAAGAAGGAAAAAAGAAAGAGAAAGAAAGAAGAGAGAGAAAAAAGGGAAAAGAGGGAAAGAAAAAAGAAAGGAGAGAGAGAAGAAGAAGAGAGAAAGAGAGAAAGAAAGAAGGAAGGCGTGGCCTTCGGCCCCCCCCCCCAGCCCTTAGAAAGGCCCAGGTGGGGGAACGGGGCAGCCAGCCAGGACCCCAACATTTGGGGAGCTTTGCATCTGGCCCAAGCAAGGGGGGGGCCTCTCTGACCTTGGGGCTGGGGGTCTCGCCTTGAGTCGGGCTCCGGGACCCCTCCCTCCCTCCCTGCCAGGGGAGGATTTGTACCCCAGAGCATTTGTAGGGCAGCCCCCCCCCCCTGGTCAGGTGTCCGTCCCTCCCCGGAGGCCAGAATTTTAACCCCCCACTCCGGGGGTCCCGCTTGGGTCTCAAAGGTCCCCCCTGCTCGCCCCCCGCCCCTCTCCCTGATGCTCGTTAGCTCCTTTCCTGAGCTGTCGCTTTTCATTTCATCTTCTCTCCCCCTCCTCTAATTCCAGCAGAGCCCCTGACCCCTTTTGCAGGAGTGGGCAGTAGGGGGGGGTAGGGGGGGCAGCCTGGGTACTCTAGCCCCCCTCCCCAACCAGGCGAGTCCTCCCTCTGGGCCCCTCCATCAATTAGCAACCTCTCCATCATTAGTTACTCCTGCAACTGGAGGGATGGCCTGGGGGCCTGGGGGGGGGGGTCTCCGGGAGGGAGGGTCTCCCAGCGGTCTGTAGCGTGTTGCATACGTGTGAGTGGCTGGGAGAGGCCCAGAAAGAGCTTTCGGGGAGGGGGGGAGCCTCTCTGGATCAAGCCAGCCCCCCCACGCAATACAGGTAGTCCTCGCTTTACAACAATTTGTTTAGTGACCGTTCAAAGTTATAACGGCCCTCGAAAAAACCGTTTTTCACACTTACGGCCATGGCAGCCTCCCCCCCTGTGGTCACGTGATCGAAATTCAGACGCTGGGCACAACTGACTCGTGTTTATGACGGTCGCAGCGTCCCCTTTTGCGACCTTTTGAAGTCAACGGGGAATCCCGATTGACTTAACAGCCGTGTTACTGACTTCACAGCTGCAGCGATTCGCTTAGCGACAACAGTGGCCAGAAAGGCCGTAAACCCGGGGCAAAACTCACTTAGACACTGTCTCGCTTAGCAGCGGATATTTTGGACTCCCAGCGTGGTTCTAATTTTAAGGACTATATCCAGTTTCTCAAACCTTGGTCACTTTAAGACAGCTGGACTTCAACTCCCAGAATTCCCCAGCAAAGCAAAGCAAAGCTGACTGGGGTATTCTGGGAGTTGACGTCCACCTGTCTTAAAGCGACCAAGGTTGAGAACAGTTTGAAAGTATGACTTAAACTTTTTCCATGCTCAGGATTCCACCAGACTCCAAGAAGAAAAACACCACAATATATGGCGTGGGATTGGACTAGATGACCTCCAAGGTCCCTTCCAACTTTATTGTTATTATTATGGATCATCGCACGGTCAGCCAGATGTTCAGACTGGATTTGGCATTTTGTCTACCTATCGAGTCCTTACCCAGGACCTGGGATAGGCAGATGTGGATGTTTGATGGTATTACAGATCTCGTCGCAGGATGGAAGCAGTTCCTAATAAGGCTGCCTTTTGCAACTGACTAATAGCGAATCTGTCAATGCCGATGATGGAGTTCAAGTGGTGCTCCAGTTGTTTTGGGATTGCACCCAAGGAGCCTATGACTATTGGTACTACCCTTGCTTGCTTTTGCCACAGTCTTTCTATTTCTTTTTGTAGGTCTTTGTATTTTGTTATCTTCTCTAGTTCTTTCTCTTCTATTCTGCTATCTCCAGGCACTGCCACGTCCACTATCCAGACTTCTTTGTCTTTCTTATCGACAATTGTTAAGTCCGGGGTGTTATGTTGTTGTTGTTATTATTATTATTATTATATACCAAATTTCAATTCCTTCCATAAAAGAATTCCAGATTTGGCTTTTTCTACGCCAAATATTGGCTAGGCCAATTTTCATCTCATAAACACCCCTGACCCCAGTTTTTCTTTCGCCGGCTCCGATGGGGATTAAATATCTTTCATTTCATTTCCTTCCGTTTTAAATCTCCCTTTATTTCTTATTTTGTTTTATTTGTTTCACTTTTTATTTTATTTCATTTCCTATTTTGTTTCATTTTTAATTTATTTCATCTTGTTTCATTGCTTCTTTTTTTAAATTTTGTTTTATTTCTTGGATTTGATTTTGTTATTTCGTTTAGATTTGATTGGATTTGATTTCTTATGTTCTTATCGGATTTGATTTGATTTCCTATTTTCTTTTCTTTTTATTTCATTTCGTTTGTCCCATTTTTTTCCTTTTTTGTTTTTTCGTGTTTTCTTTTTTAATTTAATTTTTATTTCATTCTATCAATTTCATTATTTCATAATTTTATTTCAGTTTATTTTGTTATTTTACAACTCTGGAGATCAGAATTTTTGAATTTTTGGATTTTTATTTCATTTTATTTCATTTTTTGTATTGGATTTTACCTCATTATTTCATTTTATTTATTTATTTATTTACAAATATTTATATGCCGCCCAATCCCAAAGGACTCATTTGATTTGATTTGATTTCTTATTTGATTTGATTTTTATTTCATTTCCTTTTTATCATTTTTTTATTTTATTTCTTATTTCTTTATTTTTATTTTATTATTTTATTTCATTTATTACTATTTTATTTTATTGCGTTTCAATTATTACTATTTTATTTTATTGCATTTCATTTCATTTCATTTCACTGATTTCATTTTATTTCATTTATTTTTTTTATTTTATTTTGATTTCTTATTTTATTTTATTTTTATTTCCTTTCCTTTTTGTCATTTTTTTATTTTATTTCCTATTTCCTTTCTTTATTTTTGTTTTAATACTTGACTTCATTTATTACTCTTTCATCTCGTTTCATTTATTACTCTTTTATTTCATATTATTATTTCATTTATTTTATTTCATCTATTCCTATTTTATTTTACTTTATCCTACTTTATCATTTATTTTTATAATTTTATTTCATTTCATTTCATTTTATTCCTTTTTCATTGATTTCATGTATTCCTTTTTAAATTTATTTTGATTTCTTAGTTTATTGGGTTATTTCATGTCTTTTTTATCCTTTTTTTAGCTTTATTTCTTTATTTTTCATTTTTTTTCTTTTCTTTTATTATTTGTCTTCATTTATTACTCTTTTATTTGACATTATTATTTCATTTTATTTAATGTATTACTATTTTATTTTACTTTATCTTGCAATTTTATTTTATTGTTATTTTATTTTACATCACATCCCTGGATTTCAGAACTGCACCTGTCTTTAAGCAGCCCTTGGTGATGTTTTTTCTCGATTTTATTTTATTTTATTTATTATTATTTTATATTTATTTTTTATTTTATTTCCATTTTCCATTTTATATTATTATTATTAACTCTGGGCTGTTCGCCTGCAAAGTCTGTTATATTTTATTTTATTATTTTATTTTATTTTATTATTTTATTTTATTATTATTTTACATCACATCACTTCCCTGGACTTCAGAACTGCACCTGTCTTTAAGCAGCCCTTGGTGATGTTTTTTCTCGATTTTAAACTCCGAAACGTTTGATATTCCCAGTCAGGCTGGCCCCTGCTTCTCTCCATCCGTAACCCCCGGATCATTTATATTTACCCGCTGAAAGGCCTTCGCTGGGCCCATTGTTTCATTTCTCTCCCCCCCCCCCTTTTTTTTAATCAGTTGCCATCGATCCGTGGCAGGAAAGAGGTTTTGGGAGATCCGGAAAATTAGATTATCGGTGTGTTTGTCGGTATCCTCCCGGGAAAGACAGACAGACATATACAGTAGTTGCCTTTATGAACTTTGTTTTTTCCAGGGAATTTGTTCCTGGCTACTCTGTTTCCCCCCCCCCCTTAATAAAACGGCAAACATCGTCCCTAGGAGCAGCGTTCAATCACAGAGAATCCTTGACTTATAACGATGACCGTTCGGGGTTACAACGTCGTATTGACGACGGTCGCAGTGTCCCGGGGTCATGTGATCAAAATCGGGATGCTCGGCAACTGACTCGTATTGATGACGGTCGCAGCATCCCGGTCACGTGTTCAAAACTCGGACGCTCGGCAACTGACTCCTATTTATGACGGTCGCAGCATCCCGAGGTCACGTGTTCAAAACTCGGATGCTCGGCAACTGACTCCTATTTATGACGGGTCGCAGCAGCGTCCCGAGGTCACGTGTTCAAAATTCGGACGCTCGGCAACTGACTTGCATTTATGATGGTCGCAGCGTCCTGAGATCACGTGATCCCCTTTGGCGACATTCCGTCAAGCAAAGTCAGTGGGGGGAAGCTGGATTCGCTTAATGACAGAAGGATTTATTTAACAACCGTGGTAATACAGATGGGTAAAAGAGGGCACAACTCACTTCGAAACTGCTTCCTGCTTTGCAATGGAAACTTGGTGGAGTAGCCGAAGATTTTGCTATGTGTAGTAATTCTCCTTGGTGGGATTCCACACTTCCTTCAACCTTCAATGCATTCGCCATTGTCCTTTCAGAGGCACATCGGCTAGTATGACTCCACTTCCACAAGTCGAAAATGGGTGGACTTCAACTCCCAGAATCCCCCCCCCACCTGCTCGGGCTTGCTAGACCGGTGCTTCTCCAAGTTGTCAATTTTAAGATAGGCGGACTTCACCTCCCAGAATTTCCCAACCAGCCATGTTGGCTGAGGGATTCTGGGAGAGGAAGTCCACCTACCTCACAGCTTCTGGCTGGCTGGGGGATTCTGGGAGTTGAAGTCCAGCTATCTCAGAGCTGGCTGGCTGGGGGATTCTGGGAAATGGTCCACCTACCTCACAGCTTCTGGCTGGCTGGGGGATTCTGGGAGTTGAAGTCCACCCCTCTTCAGCTTGTGGGGCTTGAGAAACTTTGCTACAGATATTTTCTTCTGCTCTCGACATTCCAGCAGCCCCTTTGAGATATGAAGGCCACAACTCTCACACATCAACACCTCCTCAGAGTCTCGCCGGGAGATTTATGATGTCCCGTTCTTTCTCCCTTGTGACCTTGCGGGCTCTCGATTGCCCAACGGTTCCTTAGAAGGGTCTTCACCTCGCCTGTTTCCTCAAGTGGGTCTCCTTGGACCTTCCCTGGAACCAGTGGCGAGGACCTCCTGCTACCCTTTTTGACCCCAAGGGGGTCAACCCTCCCCCCCACTACAAATCGACAAACGTGGGTCGTCTTGAATGGTGTCCATGCCTCTCTGTGTGATTCTCTCTCTCTCTCTCTCTTTGTTTCTCTCTGTATGTTTCTTTCTCTCTGTTTCTCTTTCTCTCTCTCTTTCTCTCTCTTCCCCCCTCTCTCGCCTGCTCTCTCTGTCCCTCCCTCCCTCTCTCTCTCTCCCTCCTCCCTCTTTCTCTCTCCCTCCCTCTCTCTCTCCCTTTCTTCCTCTCCTCTCTCTCTTCCTCTCCTCTCTCTCTTTCTCTCTTTCTCTTTCTCCCTCTCTTTCTCTCTCTCTCCCTCTCTTTCTCTCTCTCTCTCTCTCTCTTTCTCTCCCTCTCTCTTTCTCTCTCTCTGCCCCTCCCCCTCTCTCTCCCTCTTTCTCTCTCTTTCCTTCTCCCTCTCTCTTTCTCTCTCTTTCTCCCTCTCTGTCTTTTTCTCTTCCTCTCTCTCTCTCTCTCTTTCTCTGCCCCCCCCCCTCTCTCTCATGCCTCTGTTATCTTACTGACTTTTTGAGATATTGTTTGGCTCTGATCGTCAGTTGTCTTGGCCTGCAGGACTGGGAAAGTTTCCAAGGAAGAGATCCAAGAATCTAAATTTGTCCTGTGGGACACCCCCCCCCCGCTGCTTTTCTTTGTGGGCTTGGTTCCAACTAACTGACTAAATCAGGGTTTCTCAACCTCACTGACTTTAAGAGAGGTGGACCTCAACTCCCAGAATCCCCCTAACCCTGACAAATGGCTGTCCAGTCTCTTCTTAAAAACTTCCAGTGATGGAGCACCCACAACTTCTGGTGGCAAGCTGTTCCATTGGTTAATTGTTCTCAACATCACGAAATTCCTTAGTTGTAAACTGGTCTTCTCCTTGATTACTTGACAGTGAGAACAGTCACTATTCTATTCTATTCTATTCTATTCTATTCTATTCTATTCTATTCTATTCTATTCTATTCTATTCCATTCTATAATTCTATTCCATTCTATAATTCTATTTTGTAATTCTATTCTGTTCTTCATTCCTTCTGTTCTATTCTCTGTTCTATTCTATTCTATTTTGTAATTCTATTCTGTTTTTCATTCCTTCTATTCTATTCTATTCTATTCTATTTCTTATTATTCTATTCTATTCTATTCTATAATTCTATTTTGTAATTCTATTCTGTTCTTCATTCCTTCTATTCTATTCTATTCTATTCTATTTCTTATTATTCTATTCTATTTTATAATTCTATTTTGTAATTCTATTCTGTTCTTCATTCCTTCTATTCTATTCTCTGTTCTATTCTATTCTATATTTCTTATTATTCTATTCTATTTGTTATTCTATTCTATTCTATAATTCTGTTTTGTAATTCTATTCTGTTCTTCATTCCTTCTATTCTATTCTATTCTATTCTATTTCTTATTATTCTATTCTATTCTATTCTATTCTATAATTCTATTTTGTAATTCTATTGTTCTTCATTCTATTCTATTCTATTCTATTTTTTATTATTCTATTCTATTCTATTTCATTATTCTATTCTTTATTATTCTATTCTATTCTATTTCTTATTATTCTATTCTATTCTATTTCTTATTCTATTCTATTCTATTTCTTATTATTCTATTCTATTCTATTTCTTATTATTCTATTCTATTCTATTCTATTCTATTCTATTCTATTCTATTCTATTCCCCATGAATGGCTGCTTATTCTAGACCCCCATGGCTCCCTTCTAAGGAGCTCAACGCATGAGATGGGTTGGCTTCTTCTTCAGCCTGTTTGTGTGTGTGTGTGTGTGTGTGTGTGTCTCCAAAGGCAGGAGGCCACCACCATATCATCCCCAACTATGCTTGGTAGACCTGGTGGAAGTCTGGATCAGCAGCAGCTGGATGGAGAAAAACTCAACCAAGTTGCTGTTTCCTGTGTCTCCCCCCCCCCCCGTTTCCCACCCCTCACCCCCCCTCCCATCCTCCATCGTGCAAGCTAAGATCTGGGCCTGGCCCACATTCAAGGGGGGTGGGAGGGGGGGTGGGGGGTAGCAGCCAGCGATGCAAGATTGCTGCCTCAGCTGTTTTCTTAAGTTTGTGTTTCTTCTCCGCTGTGTCAGAATGTGATGGAGCTGAGCATTTTGAAGGACGGGGCCGGTCAAAGGTCCTTGTTTTCACAGCCTTGTTTTTTTTTTGGGGGGGGGGGGTGGCTATTTAGGCCCTGAAGTTGCAGGGTGGGGGACATGTTCTGGGCCCATAAACCCCAGCAGGCTCGGTGCAGGCGTGTCCTTGTGCTTGCAGATGACTTGCCCCCCCATATCCAAGTTGCCGCTTGGAAAATAGGGGTCGGGTTTGAAATCACAGTGTCCAGGGACCATGGAGGTCTTCTAGTCTGACCCCCAGCCGGTCAGGCAAGGAAACTCTACTACCGCATTCCAGACGAATTAATTGTGGAAGTCTCTTCTTAAAATCTGGAACTGTTTAGATCTCCCTCTCGACGTCCCGGTTCCTTCTGGATTGGGCTTCCCTTTCTGAGCCACGGAATCCACGGGAATTTATTCCGAAAGATATATTATATAGAGCGTTGAATCAGCTTCATTAACGGAAGCAACTTTCGTCCCCAAATGGACGAGCCAGCTTGGAAAGGACAGCCCAAAGGAGGGAGACGGGGAAATTGCCGAGAAATCCTCGCCTTACAACACTCCATTTAGCGACTGAAGTTACAACGGCACTTGCGACCGTTGCAGCATCAACATTCGGACACTTGGCAACTGGTTTCGTATTGACGAAAAGTTGCCGGGAGGATCACACGGTCTCCTTTTGCGACCCCCCCGACGGGCAAAGTCAACGGGGGAGAAACCGGATCCGCTTAACGACTGTGTTAGTTACTTCACTGCAGTGATCCACTTCACACCTGTGATGAGAATGGTCGTAAAGTGGAATAAAATTCCCTCAACAGCTGTCTCAAGCACAGAAATTTTAGGTTCAGCTGCGGTCGTAAGTGGAGGACTACCTGTATGTATTAAATGTGGTCGTAAGTGGAGGACTATCTCTCTTTATTAAATGTGGTCGTAAGTGGAGGACTACCTGTATGTATTAAATTTGGTCATAAGTGGAGGACTACCTGTATGTGTTAAATGTGGTCGTAGGTGGAGGACTACTGTATGTATTAAATGTGGTCATAAATGGAAGACTACCTGTCTTTATTATATTTGATCGTAAGTGGAGGACTACCTGTATGTATTAAATTTGGTCGTAAGTGGAAGACTGTCTTTATTAAATGTGGTCATAAGTGGAGGACTATCTGTATTTATTAAATGTGGTCGTTAAGTGGAAGACTATCTGTCTTTATTAAATGTGGTCGTAAGTGGAGGACTGCCTGTATTTATTAAATGTGGTTGTAAGTGGAGAACTACCTGTCTTTATTAAATGTGGTCGTTAAATGGAGGACTACCTGTATGTATTAAATGTGGTCGTAAGTGGAAGACTACCTGTATTTATTAAATGTGGTCATAAGTGGAGGACTATCTGTCTTTATTAAATGTGGTCGTTAAATGGAGGACTACCTGTATGTATTAAATGTGGTCGTAAGCGGAGGACTACCTGTCTTTATTAAACGTGGCCATAAGTAGAGGACTACCTGTATTCATTAAATGTGGTCGTAAGTGGAGGACTACCTGTCTTCATTAAATGTGCTCGTAAGTGGAGGACTACCTGTATGCAAATTCTGCATGCAGTGTGGCTCTGAAAAGTCATAAACATCCTGGGGCTGGAAGGGACCTTGGAGGTCATCTAGCCCAACCCCCTGCCCTAGCTACCCCTGTCCGGCCACAAATCGCTTCTTCCTCAACCTCCATCCTCCGAAGAGCCCTGCAAGGTAGGCCTGCGGTTAAGCTGCTTTTTCCATCCGACGGAGAAGGGTAAACCACCCCCTCCCACTCCAGCTCTCCTCCGCTCTCCCCTCCCTCCCTCCCTCCAGCCTGTCTCCCCCCCCCACTTATCCCCCTTCTCCCCCAGGCGATTATCTCATTTGGCAGCGGATCTGTCCCAGGGGCTGTCCCAGGCAGCTCTGGGGTCAAAGGTCAACAGGTTGGAATGCTTTGGGCTTGCAAGGAAAGGGGGGGGGCAGAAGGAAGAGCCCGCCGAGAGCTGCCAGCAAGCCAGCAACCAAGAAGCTAAATTAAAGGCAGATGCTGAAAATTACACACACACATACAAGGAAGCACACTCCATTTTTGCTGCCCGCACAACGTTTGCGTTTCGTCTGTTTGCGAGGAATTAGGGTTTTTCTGTGCTGGCTTTCTTTGAGCGGTTTGAATCTGGAAAGAACTGCCTTGAAGTTGGCCATCTTCCATCCAAATGCATGTTGTTGTCGGTGAAATTTGTGGTGTTGTGTTTTTCCTGGCATCTTCGATCCAAATAATTTTGCTGTCTGAAATGGTATATAGGCAATAGGGTTTCCTGCCTTAGCAAGGGGTTGGACTAGATGACCTCCTCCCATTACTATTATTGATCATCGCAGTCAGCCAGATGTTCAGACTGGATTTGGCATTTTGTCTACCTATCGAGTCCTTACCCAGGACCTGGGATAGGCAGATGTGGATGTTTGATGGTATTACAGGTATCGTCGCAGGATGGAAGCAGTTCCTAGCAAGGCCGCCTTTTGCAATTGACTAATAGTGTTGTCGGTTAAATTTGTGGTGTTGTGTTTTTCCTGGCATCTTCGATCCAAATAATTTTGCTGTCTGAAATGGTATATAGGCAATAGGGTTTCCTGCCTGAGCAGGGGGTTGGACTAGATGACCTCCTCCCATTACTATTATTATTATTATTATTATTATTATTATTATTATTATTATTATTATTATTGATCATCGCACAGTCAGCCAGATGTTCAGACTGGATTTGGCATTTTTGTCTACCTGTCGAGTCCTTCCCAAGGACCTGGGATAGGCAGATGTGGATGTTTGATGGTATTACAGATATCGTCGCAGGATGGAAGCAGTTCCTAGTAAGGCCGCCTTTTGCAATTGACTAATAGCGAATTTGTCAATGCCGATGATGGTGTTCAAGTGGTGCTCCAGTTGTTTTGGGATTGCACCCAAGGAGTCTATGACTATTGGTACTACCCTTGCTTGCTTTTGCCACAGTCTTTCTATTTCTATTTGTAGGTCTTTGTATTTTGTGATCTTCTCCAGTTCTTTCTCGTCTATTCTGCTATCTCCAGGCACTGCCACGTCCACTATCCAGACTTTTTTATCTTTCTTATCGACAATTGTCAAGTCTGGGGTGTTATGTTGCAGGTGCTTGTCTGTTTGAATTCTGAAGTCCCAGAGCAGTTTAATTTTATCATTTTCTATGACTTTCTCTATTTTATGATCCCACCAGTTTTTCCTTACAGGCAAATGATATTTCTTGCAGATCTTCCAATGCACCATTGTTGCTACTTTGTCATGCCGCTGCTTGTAGTCAGTCTGTGCAATCTTCTTGCAACAGCTTACCAGGTGGTCCACTGTTTCTTCGGCGTCTTTGCATAGGCGGCACTTACTGTCTGTTGCTGTCTTCTCAATTTTGACTTTATATTATTAAATTATTATTGTTGTTTTGTTTTTTTAAAAAAGAGACTTCCGCCGGGGATAAAAAACAACAGCAGAGGCCCTTTTGAAAAAAAAAAAAGATATAAAAGCTAAAGATCTGCTCTGTGTGGAGTGGGGTGGGCAATTTGGAAATAATGCCGGGTTTCTATTTCATGGGTTAATCTAACCCAGGGGTCCTCCAAGTTTGGGCACTTTAAGACTTGTGGACTTCAACTCCCAGAATTCCCCAGCTGGCCTGATCTAAACTGTTCATCCAAAGAGGCCACTGTGGTTTTAAAAACACTGGAGCAAAGTGGAGATGGATAAATGTCAGGGCGAAGACTTGGGAAACGGTGTTAAAAAGTTTGGCAGGGTGAGTGGGATGGTTGGTTTCTAACACACACACACACACACACACACACCTCACAACCCCACGTCCACCCACCCACCCCCAGTCTGCTGGAGCTGAACAGGTATAACAAGGTTTTCCATTTGGGAAGAAAGACAGAGAGAGTCTAATGTCTGCCCAGCCATGTAGCTTCGTGGGGAAGCAGCTTCTATTCCCAAATGTGGTTTTTAAGTGGGCGATTTGCCCACCTCCAGCTGAAAAGCAAAGTAAAATCTGACTAGGAGAGAATATTTTGCCACTCAGGGTTGAGTTGAGCCGGGGGGGGGGGGGGTCCTTGGTGCTCTCTGAGCTGGGTGGTTTCCTTGCAGACGTTTCATGACCCAACTAGGGAACATCATCAGTGCTAGAAGGGAGTTTGGAAGGAGGAGGAGGAGGAAGAAGAAGAAGACAACGACAATGACAACGACAACTCTGGGGTCCTTGGTGGTCTCTGAGTTGGGTGGTCTTCTTGCAGACATTTCATGCCCCAACTAGTGCTGGCAGGGAAGGGGGTCTGCAGAGTGGAGGGAAGAGGAGAAGGAAGGAAGGAAGGAAGGAAGGAAGGAAGGAAGGAAGGAAGGAAGGAAGGAAGGAAGGAAGGAAGGAAGGAAGGAAGGAAGGAAGGAGAGACAAAGAGAGAAAAGGAAGGAAGGACGAGAAAGATAAAGAAGGAAAGACGGGAGAAGAGGCAGAAAGAAAAAAGGAAGGAAGGAAGGAAGGAAGGAAGGAAGGAAGGAAGGAAGGAAGGAAGGAAGGAGAGACAAAGAGAGAAAAGGAAGGAAGGACGAGAAAGATAAAGAAGGAAAGACGGGAAAAGAGGCAGAAAGAAAAAAGGAAGGAAGGAAAGAAGGAAGGAAGGAAGGAAGGAAGGAAGGAAGGAAGGAAGGAAGGAAGGAAGGAAGGAAGGAAGGAAGGAAGGAAGGAAGGACAATGGGGTCTTTAGTGCTTTCTGAATTTGGTGGTTCTCTTGCAAATGTTTCATATATAAATAGAGAGCAAGCTCCACTCCCTTCTTAGCACTGATGATGTTACCTAGTCTGGTCATGAAACGTCCGCAAGAAAACCTCCCCAGTTCAGAGAGCATCTAACATCTCACAGTCCTCTTCCTCCTCCTCCTCCTGCTCCTCCTCCCTTCTAGCACTGATGATGTTCCCTAGCTGGGTCATGAAACGTCTGCAAGAAAACCACCCAGCTCAGAGAGCACCAAGGACCCCACAGTCCTCTTCCTCCTCGTCCTCCTTGTTCTCCTCCTCCTCCTGCTCCTCCTCCTCCTCTCTACACACCGCTCTCCCTTCCAGCACTGATGAAGCTTTCTAGTTGGCTCATAAAAGGAAGCAGCCAAGATCAGAAAGCACGGAGGACCCCACAAATTAGAGTCGGGTGTAAATCTGGTCTTGAGGCCTGCAAGGAAGCAGACAAATGGCGACTTGGAGTTTTTGAAACAACCAGGTGTGTTTTCCTTCGCTTGCAGGATCCGTGTTTTCCCTTTTTTGAAGTGGGGCTTTGGGAACACAGAAGGGTCTTTAAATAAATAGAAAGATGTCACCGAGAACAGAGAGGGGGGGAAAAAAATCTATTTTGTTTCCCACCAGGGTAGACCTTCACAGCTGTTGGAGTACAAATTGCGAATGTAGTCCTTGACTTCCAAGTGTTTGCTTAACAACACTTCAGGGTTGTGACAGTTTTGGAAAAAGGGGCTTCCGACCTATTTTAAAGTTATGACTATTGTACACGCTCCACACTGATGTGATCACAATTCAGGTGCTTAGTAGCTGGCTGACGAATAGAATAGAGTAGAGTAGAATAGAATAATAAAATATAGAATAGAAGAGAAGAGAAGAGAAATAAGAATAGAATAAAAGAGAATAGAACAGAACAGAACAGAACAGAATAGAACAGAACAGAATAATAAAATATAGAATGGAATGGAATAGAGTAGAGTAGAGTAGAATAATAAAATATAGAATAGAAGAGAAAAGAGAAGAACAGAAGAGAAATAAGGGAAGAGAAATAAGAATAGAATAAAAGTGAATAGAAATAAGAATAGAATAGAATAGAATAGAATATAGAATGGAGTGGAGTGGAGTAGAGTAGAGTAAAATAATAAAATATAGAATAGAGTAGAGCAGAATTGAATTGAATTGAATAGAATAGAATAGAATAGAATAGAATAGAATAGAATAGAATAGAACAGAGCTGGAAGGGACCTTGGAGGTCATCTAGTCCAACCCCCTGCTCAGGCAGGAAACCTTATAGTACCATTTCAGACAAATGGCTGTCCAGTCTCTTCTTAAAAACCTCCAGTGTTGGAGCATCCACCGCTTCTGGAGGCAAGTAGTTCCACCGGTTAATTGTTCTGACAGTCAGGAAGTTTCTCCTTAGTTCCAAGTTGCTTCTCTCTTTGAACAGTCACTAAACGAGCCGGGTGTAAGTCGGAAACTTCCCTGTAGTTTTCCGAGTGGGGATTTAACAGCCGGATCTCTCTGTGTGTGTGTGTGTGTGTGTGTGTGCCTTCACCTGATGGGCTTTCCTCTCTCCCTGCAGGTTCCAGAACGAGGGGGGCTACGTCTTGTACCCCCAGATCGGGGACCGCTTGGACCTTATCTGCCCCCGCTCCGTGCCCCTCGGCCCGTTCTCCACGGAGGACTACGAATACTATAAGTTGTACCTGGTCCAGACCGAGCAGGCTGAGCGCTGTGAGATTCTGCGCGCCCCCAACTTGCTCCTCACCTGCGACCGCCCTGAACACGACATGCGTTTCACCATCAAATTCCAGGAGTACAGTCCCAACCTCTGGGGTCACGAGTTCAAGTCCAACCAGGACTATTACATCATCAGTAAGCCTGCCCCCCCTTTTTTTTCTGGGTGCATTTCTTTAGAGGCCGTCCTCGGCTTACGGCCGTCCATTTAGCGAGCGTTTGGGCTTCCCCCCCCAAAGAAGTGGCTTATGGCCGTTTTTCTCACACTTACGACCGTCGCAGCCCGTGACCGAACTTCAGAGGCTGAGCCACCAGCTCCTGTTTATGACGGTTGCAGCGTCCGTCCCCCGGAGTCACGTGATCCTTTTTTTGGGGGGGGGCGGCCTTCCACAAAGGGAATTCAATGGGGGAGAGCTAGTCTCGCTTAATGACCGTGTTGCTAAGCGAACCGCTGCAGCGATTCAGCTAGCAACTGCGGGAAGAAAAGTGGCAAAATGGCAGCAAAAGTCACTTAATGACCGTCTTGCTTAGCGACTGAAATGTTGGGGGTCGATTGCGGTCATAAGTCAAGGACTGCCTGTATTGGAAGAAGGGGGAAAAAAAATCACTTTTAGATGAGGGGGTGGGCTTCCGTCCAAGCGTCGCCCGGGCCCCTCCCTTCCCCGTGGCTGCGGACTACACTTCCCAGAGTCCCCAGCCGGCCTGCTGTGGTTTCTCCAGCACGTCGGGAAAGCTGGGAGGGGCGGGGACAAGTGATGGAGAAGTGAGGTTCCCCCCCCATCCAGCTGTGCTTCAACACCCCCCCAATCCAGCTGTGCAACGTTGCTGGGGGAGATTTGGGGGGGGTCTAGTCCCAAAGGGGTGTGTGTGTGTGTGTGTGTGTGTGTGTGTATGGGTGGGGGAGTCCACAGAGGCCTCCCTGTTTGTCCCCCCCTCCCTGTCACATTGTCTCTGGATGCCTGGGGTGGCCCTTCAGCCATCGCCATGGCAACCGTCTCCCCTGCAAACGTCGGCAGGAGCTGGCGACTTGGCAGTGGCACCACCGCCATTTTGCAGATTTGCACAGGTGTGCGCACACACACACACACACACACACACACACACACGCAGAGAGGGAAAGACACTGGCAACGCTCCTGTCCGCTCGTACGCACACCTGCTTTTTAAAAGGCTTCCCGGCCTCGCGGTTGCCGTTTTACAATTTTGCACGTTTGCATCGACACACATGCGCCACACACACACACGCGCGCGCGCACACACACACACACACACGGCGACGCTTCTGTCCAAACGCACACCTGCCTTTTCGATGCTCCCCTGCCTCGTGGTTGCCATTTTACAGTTTTGCACGTTGGCACCAACACGCATCCACGCGTGCGCGCGCGCACACACACACACAGAGCAATGTTCCTGCCCAAAGGCACACCTGCCTTTTAAAAGGCTCCCCTACCTTGTTGTTGCCATTTACAGTTTTGCACGTTTGCACCAACACACACACGCACGCGCACACACACATGGCGAGACTCCTGCCCAAATGCACACCTGCCTTTTAGACGCTCCTCTGCCTCGTGGTTGCCGTTTTACAATTTTGCACGTTTGCACCATCACACACGCACACCATTGCAGGCTCCCTGTGGGTCACGTGATCAAAATTCAGAGGCTAGGGGCAACTGACTCGTATTTATGATGGTCACAACCTCCCGGGCGTCACCTGATCCCCTTTGGCGACTATCTGGCGAGCAAAGTCAGGCTCGCTTAGCGACTGTGTTGCTGACTTAACCACTGCGCTGATTCCATTAGCAACAGTGGCGGGAAAAGTGGTAAAACGGGGGGCCAGGCTTGCTTAGCCACCGACTTGCTTAGCGACGGACACTTTTCGGGTCCTTTGTGGCCGTAACGCGAGGACTACCTGTACACACACAATTGTGCGATGATGCTGGCGGTGGGTGGCCCCCGTTTGGGGAGAGGGAGGGGCTGGAAGGGGGTGCCACCCCGGATGGGGAGGGGAGGGGGAAAAAATCTCCTTGCAAAGGATTGTGGGGCCTGACTTTCAGCTCCTGCCTCTTTGCACACACCGGGATCCATTCCCACATGCGCAAAGCTGGCACGGTTGCCCAGATGCCCGCTTCCTCTTCCTCTGTGCACCCCCCCAAGGAAGGAAATGCAGTGGGGGGGAAAAAGGGGGGCTGCCCTCTCTGGAAGCCCCCCCCCTTGGGCAATGCTCGGCTGGGGGGTGGTGGAAGAAGTCTAGACTCAGCCGAGGATCCCTTTAATTCAGTTTAAGAAAGGAGGCGGGTTCAAGCTCGTTGGCATCCCCGCCAGCCCCTCCCAGCCTGCCCCACATCCCTTCGGTCGCCCCCTCCCTGCCTCCCATCAGCGCCCCGCAGCCAGGTGCCCAGCACCGTGGTGCCAGGCTGGTGCCCTTTTGTGGTTGACCCACATTTCCCCCCCCCCTTTTGCAAAGGATTTTATGCGCAGCCGAGCATGAGGGAAGAGTAGCAGACAGCGGAGTGGAAGGAAGGGAGGGAGGGAGGGAAGGAGGGGGGAGCCCGGCGGTGGGTGGGGTTCCTGGGGGGGGCTGGCTGGGCCATCTAGGGCAAAGAGAGAGGAGGAGGGATGGGGAAGCTTACAAAAAACAGAATAATAATAATAATAATAATAATAATAATAATAATAATAACCCATTTCAAACAAATGGCTGCCCAATTTCTAGTGGCAAGTGGTTCCATTGATTAATTGTTCTAATTTTCCGAAAATTTCTCCTTCATTCCAGGTGGCTTCTCTCCTTGACTAATTTCCCTCCGTTGCTTCTTGTCCTGCCTTCGGGCGCTTTGGAAAATAAGTTGACCCCTTCCTCTTTGTGGCAGCCCCTCAAATACTAGAATACTGTTATCATATCACCCCTGGTCCTTCACTTTATTAGACTAACAGAATAACTGTGTTGGAAGGGACCTTGGAGGTCATCTAGTCCAACCCCCTACTCAGGCAGGAAACCCTATACCATTTCAGACAAATGGCTGTCCAGTCTCTTCTTTAAAACTTCCAGTGTTGGAGCATCAACCGCTTCTGGAGGCAGGTGGTTCCCCTGGTTCATTGTTCTGACTGTCAGGAGGTTTCTCCTTAGTTCTAGGTTGCGTCTCTCCTTGATCAGTTTCTATTTGTTGCTTCTTGTCCTGCCGTCAGACGCCTTGGAGAATAGCTTGACTCCCTCTTCTTTGGGGCAGCCCCTGAGATACTGGACCCCTGCTATCATGTCCCCCCGTCGTCCTTCTCTTTGTTAAACTAGATAGACCCAATTCCAGCAGCCGTTCCTTATATGTTTTAGCCTCCAGTCCCCTAATCATCTTTGTTGCTCTTCTCTGTACTCTTTCTAGAGTCTCAACATCTTTTTTACATCGCAGTGACCAAAACTGGATGCCGGATTCCAAGTGTGGCCTTACCAAGGCCTTGTAAAGCGGTATTAACACCTGATCTTGATTCTATCCCTCCGTTAATGCAGCCCAGCACTGCGTTGGCTATTTCTCCTCTCCATAGAGAGCTACGGTGAGCAATAGGCAAAGAGAAGGCTTGACCATGACAAAGTGGTTTAATGTCATCCTGACCCGGTTGCAAATCACATTGCAAAAATGTCCTTTTTTTCCACATCGATCGCCACGGGCAGCATTTTTTTAACCTTGCGAAGACGATCTCGGTTCGTTCGTCCAGTACGAACTGGACGGAGATCAGAAATCCTTCATCCAAGTTCCTGGTTGCAATAACACCTCTTATAAAGGGGTATTGCTACTGCTTTGTAAATCCTTAGTAAGGCCACACCTGGAATAGCCCATCCACTTTTGGTCCCCACATTTGGTCCCCCCCCCAACAATTAATCAGTGGAACAGCTTGCCTCCAGAAGCAGTAAATGCTCCAACACTGGAAGTTTTTAAGAAGAGACTGGACAGCCATTTGTCCGAAATGGTGTAGGGTTTCCTGCCCGAGCAGGGGGTTGGACTAGATGACCTCCAAGGTCCCTTCCAACTTTACTACTACTACTATTATTATTATTATTAATTATTATTATTATTATTACAAAAAAGATGTTGAGACTTTGGGGGGGGAAGTGCAGAGAAGAGCAACTGAAATGATTAAAGGCCTGGAGACTAAAACGGTTGCAGGAATTGGGAACATCGTGTCTAGACAAAAGAAGGACCAGGAGAGACACGATAAAAGTATTCTAGTATTTGATGAGGGAGTCCACCTATTCTCCAAAGCACCTGAAGGCAGGACGAGAAGCAACGGATGGAAATGAATCAAGGAGAGAAGCAACCTGGAACTAAGGAGAAATTTCCCAACAGGGAGAACAATTAACCAGTGGAACAGCTTGCCACCAGACGCTGTGGGTGTTTCATCACTGCAGGTTTTTAAGAAACAGCTGAAATGGGTTAAGGTCTCCTGGATGAGCAGGGGGTTGGACTAGATGACCTCCCAGGTCCCTTCCAGCTCCATTCTGATTCTGAGTCAGCTCGGCGTCTGTGGCGTGCGTTGGTAGCGTTCCTCTTCCTCATTCCTGACACCCCGAGTCAGCCCTGCCTGAGACATGCTCTGCTCCATCCTAGCGTTGCCTTAGATGCCCTGGCTTGGCTCCGGAGGCCCGGGGTGACGTCCTCCCAGCCAGGATGAGGCTGACATTGGCACAGGGCGTGTTGGGACGGCCTGGCTGGCACCGGGATTCCTGCCAGCTCTGCAGGAGAGCAGCTGCGTTAAAACGCCTCCGGATTGCAGTGGCTCATTCAAGATCATGCGGGATCCGTGTCTGGACACATATTAAATTGCTCGTTTAAATATGAAATGGCCCCGAAGCCGTCGGGTGGGGCGGGCGAGGAGGCGGGCGGGTGGATGGATGGATGGGCGGGCATCGGAGTGCCGGGCGGGTGACTCAGCCAGGCCGTAAAATCCTTTTTCCACATGGAATAAGGGACTTTTTGTCCATTTTCGGGAATCTTTTCCTTGATCCTCCCCAAAAAAGTCAAGATCACGGCTGGGATCGTGCGAATGAGGCTCCGCCCATCTTTGACACAGCGGCCATCTTGACTTTTTTGACCCCCTCCGATCCTCTTCTTTCCTTGCCCTCTCGTTCCACCCAAGTGCAGTCCTCTTAGTCAAATAGTCCTGGACTTACAACAGATCTCTTAGTGACAATTCAACGGCACTGAAAAAAAAGGGATTTGGGAACATGTTTCACACTTATGACTGTCGCGGCATCCCGACGGTCACGTAATTTACACTCGGACACTTGACATTTACGACGGTCGCAGTGTCCCGGGGTCACGTGATGATCCCCTTTTGCGACAAGCAAAGTCAAGGGGGGAATCAAATTCACTTGACAACGGTGTTACTAATTTAAGCCCTGCGGTGGCTCACTTAACAACAAGGAAGGTCGTAAAATGGGGCAAAATTCACTTTAACAACTGTGTCACTTAGCAACCTCAGTTTTGGGCTCAGTTAAGTCAAGGGATACCTGAAATTCATTTCCATCGCTGCCCATCTTAGTAAATGGCACCTCTGGGCACATCGTCATTCAAAACATATATTCCAATGAAAAAATATTAAAAACATTTTTTTAAAACAATAAAAAAAAAACCCGGAAGAAGCATTCAAACAATTAAAAAAAAACATTAACATGTCTCAGATAGTCCTCAACGTACGACCACAATTTACGTCGCTAAGGGAGAAATTTGTGAAGTCGGTTTTGCCCCATTTTATGATTTTTTTTTCTTGCCTCGGTTGTTAAGTGAACAACTACAGCCGTTAAATTAGCAACACCGTTGTTAAGTGAAACGGGCTTCCCCGTGGACTTGGCGGGTCAGAACGTCACAAAAGATGGTCACAGGACCCCGGGACACTGTGACCGTCACAATTGTCAAGCATCCGAGTGTAAATCACATGACTCTAAGGATGCTGCAACGGTCGTAAGGGGGAAAAAACGTCGTAAGTCACTGTTTTCACTGCCGTTGTAACCTTGGACGGTCACTAAATGAACCGTCGTAAGTCGAAGACTGCCTGTACAGGCACGCCAAGACTTGCAACTGGAAATTCGGTCGTAATTCGAGGACTCGCCGGTATTTCGAAGCGGCTGAAGTTCCTAGACGGCGTTCAAGGGTGGGCCCCACAAACAGCCTGCTGCAGTAGCCTAGCCCACGATGGGCGGTTAAATCTCAAACTCCTTTGTGTCTCCCGCAGCCACTTCAGACGGTACCAAGGAAGGTCTGGAGAACTTGAAAGGGGGCGCCTGTTTGTCCAAAGGGATGAAGGTGATGCTGAAAGTCGGACAGCGTAAGTGGTCCATCGGGGTGGACGCTACCACTGGTGGCGGGGTGGGGTGGCTGAGTGACCTGTGGGGCTTGGGAATCCTGGCCTCACTTGGGGGGGAGATGAGCTGGGATGGTGAGGCATCTTTTGTCTTGGAGAAGACCCAGTTCTTTTGACCAGAAGAAACATAGAGCCGTGTAGAGCAGGGGTCCCCAATCTGTGGGCCATGGCCCATGACCTCTTGGCCAATGGGCTGTGTGAATGGCTGGCCAGAGCATGCACTCCCCCCCCCACTCGCTGAGCGTCGCACGGATGCTAGGCCGCCCTGAGTGTCACATGGATGCTAGGCCTGTCCCGAGCATCGCGTGGACACTAGGCCCACCCTGAGTGTTTCATGGACACTAGGCCCACCCTGAGTGTTTCATGGACACTAGGCCCACCCCGAGTGTCGCGCAGAAGCTACGTCCGCTCCGAGCATCGCTTGGACACTAGGCCCGCCCTGTCACGTGGACACTAGGCCCGCCCCCAGTATTGCGCAGATGCTATGTCCACTCTGAGCGTCGCGTGGATGCTAGTTTACCCCGAGTGTCGTGTGGATGCTAGGCCCACCCCGAGCATTGCGCAGACGTTATGTCCGCTCCAAGTGTTGTGTGGACACTAGGCCTGCCCTGAGCATTGTACAGATGTTACGTCCGTTCTGAGTGTCGCATGGACTCTAGACCCTCCCCGAGCATCGTGTGGATGCTAGGTCTGCCCCGAGCGTCACGCAGACGCTACGTCTGCTCTGAGCGTCGCGCAGACGCTATGTCCACTCTGAGCATCACGTGGACACTGGGCCCTCTCCGAGTATCGCGTGGATGCTAGGCCCTCCCTGAGCGTCTCATGGACACTAGACCCGCCCTGAGCATCGTGCTGGTGCTAGGCCCGCTCCCAGTGTCGTGTGCATACTTGCGCTGCTCCTGTTTGCATCATGCGTGCACACCTGGCCCAAGCTGCCCCTTCCGTTCCCTCCAGGCTACCAACCTAGAAAGATTGGGGACCTCTGGTGTACAGGTAGTTCCTGACGTACAGCTATCATTGAGCCCAAAATTTCGGTGTTTAAGTGAGACTGAGTTTTGCCCCATTTTACGACCTTTCTCGCCACCCTTGTTGTGAGTTGAGTGAACCTAGCTTCCCCATGGACATCACTTTTTTCCGTGACATAACTTCGAACACTCGCTTAACGATCTGTTGTAAGTTGAGGACGGCCTGTGTCTCAAACTTGGCATCTCGAAGATAGATGGACTTCAACTCCCAGAATTCCCCTTGGCAACCAGCTCACATTTAAGGCCCTGTTCAGTGTCCTGTGGTCACACGATTGTGATTTTTTTGGCTTTTTTTTTTTTTTGCCAGTTTCCAGCATTTACTTCCGATTTCCGGTGGAAAACACCCCTTGATGAAAACGATTACTTAATGACCGCGTTTGCTTAATGACTCCAATATCATGAAATCGAGTGTGGTCATTTGGTGACCTGCTTAGCGACCACTATGATTCACCACCGTCATTCCAGGCTCAATTGCAGTCCTACGTCAAGGACTACCTGGGTGTTCATACAGGATGCTCAGTTAGGTTCGTTAAGGCAGCCGCATCTTTTGCGCGACACGATCTGCTTCAAGAGCCAGGAATTAACCTTGCCTAGTAGTTACGTGGGGTACGTGAACACAACTTCTTTTATCAGTTTATGGATCCTAGTACAGCACAGGCAGTCCTCAACTTACAACAGCTCATTTAGCAACTGTCCAAAGTTACAACCGCACTGGAAAAAATGACTTAGTTTCGTTTTTCACGCTCACGAACGTTGCGCCATCCCCGTGTGATCAAAATTCAGTGGCAACCGACTCCTATTTAGGACGGTTGCAGTGTCTCGGGGGTGTGTGTTGCTTGATCCCCTTTTTGCGACAAGCAAAGTAAATGAGGAAGCTGGATTCGCTTCCGTGGCCAGAAAAGTCATCCTATGGGGCAAAATTAATTTAACAACTGTGTCACTTAGCAACAGAAATGTGGGACTCCGTTGTTTCTGTTAGTTGAAGATGACCTGGATATACACCCACCAAAAAAAAAAAAAAAAATAGGACAAGTTGAGTCAAGGTCCTGGTGGAAATGGCAGCCGTGTGTGTCTGTGGGGGTGTGTGTGTGGTTGTGTTAAAATGGTGACTGTAATTGTGTCGTCAAAGCCACGTCCTTCTGCCTCCTCATAGAATGGGCAGTGCTTTGATTGTGTAGATATGGCTTGCCATCTTCACTTTCTTGATACGCTCACCCGTTGGGTGTCAAGGAGAGGGACTGGGGGTGCTGCGTTGGGGTGCTAAGCCTCTCTTCCTGCTTGGATTGTCCCTCTTTCCTCTGCCCCACATTTCCCTTTGCCCGCCAGATCGCAACACGGGTTCCAAATCCATGCCCGCCACCCCTGCTGAGAAGGACCGAGGGATGCCGGGTGCCGCCGAACCGAACAAGGAAATGGTCCCAGGTAGGACCCTTCTCCCATCCCGCCCCCGGGGGCTTCTTTCTGTCCCCTAAAAAAGGAGGCCCTTCAGATGGGTCATTGTGACTGCCGTCACCTTAAGCCAGCAGGATTAATCCCCCGCGGTCTGGCAAGGAGGTTTCCGTCGTAATGTGGCGCCCGAATATTCCCACAGAATCTCTCTAGACACGCTCGTTGTCCTTCCTCCTTTCCCGTCTCTCTTCCTCCCGTTGCGTGCGCAAAGACAGGTAGTCCTCGGCCAACGCCTTTTTGTATAGCGACCGTTTGAAGCTACGGCAGCGCTGAAAAAAGTGACTTGCCACCGGTCCCCACACTTAACGACCGTTGCAGCATTCCCGTGGTTACGTGGTCAACATTCAGGCACGTTGGCAACCGGCCTGTATTGATGGCAGTTGTAGTGTCCCGGGGGGGGGGGTCCCGCGATTGCCGTTTGCAACCTTCCCAGCTGGCTTCTGACAAGTAAAGTTAATGGGGGGAAGCCGGTTTCACTTAACGACCACATGATTCATCTAACGACTGCAGTGATTCGCTGAGCAACTGTGGCAAAAAAAAAAGTCCTAAAATCGGGGCAAAACTCACTTGCTTAGCCACAGAAATTGGAGACTCAGTTGTGTCATACGTTGAGGACTCCCTGGACAGTCCTCAACTTACGACCGTAATGAAGCCTGGAGTTTTTGTGAGCAGTGGAGGCACCAATCCCGTTTGTGGTTGTAAGTCGAGGGCCATTTGTGTTCCTCTGAGCCAAATCTCTTCTTTTCCACGAATGCTTGGTACATAATGAATAGGAAGATTAGGGAAGGAACTCAGCTGTAGCCGTAGTAGAGAAGAAGGTTGTTATCTCCCCCCAAAACCACAGAACCCATGTTCCTCAGCATAGCTCCGCCTGCATCTGGCCCCAGGGGTGACTTTCATGTCAGCTGAGATTGGAAACATAGCTAGGGCCAAAACAGTGGGTCCGCCTTCTTCCTTGTTTCCTATCTCAGCCTGGGTTGAGACAGATACTTTGGGGGTCCCAAGCAGGCAAGGATTGGGGCCCCCCGCGGGCTCCTGTTTGCCTCCATCCTCCCCTTTCGCCAGGAACAGAAGAGAGAATTGGAGGGGGCAGAGCAGGGTGTGATGGGTCTTCAAATCTGAACCATATCTAGCAGGCTGTCCCAGGCAGATTTCCGCAAGGCAATTAGCTCAATTAATCAGAGTCGACAGACGTGAATGTTGTGCTGAGCCGACAGTGGCTCCTTTGGGAGCTGACTATGCGCGGAATCCATTTGTACAAATGGTGAGGAAGTGTTTCTGCGTCCTCCAACTCATGGCGGTCAAAGAGGTTGTTTCCGTAGGAGTGAGACTGATGCCCTTTTCCCTTTGCCCGCAGGACCCCCATCTGGAAATACGACCGGGAAAGTGGGTGGCGAGAATGGCCCGTTGCCGCAATCCAACGTACCCATCATCGCTGGCGCTGCCGGAGGAGCAGCATTCGTCTTGCTGGTGGCCGCGGCGGTGACGGGGGCCCTGTGTTACCGCCACCACCGGGCCAAGCACAGTGAGTCCCACCACCCGCCGTTGTCTCTCAGCACCCTGACCAGCCCCAAGCGAGCTGGCGGCGGAGGGGGCGCCAATAACAACGGCTCGGAACCGAGCGATATCATCATCCCGCTCAGGACTTCAGACAGTGCCTTCTGCCCACATTATGAGAAGGTGAGCGGCGATTACGGTCACCCTGTCTACATTGTGCAGGAGATGCCACCGCAGAGCCCGGCCAACATCTACTACAAAGTATGAGGCGAGGGGGGGCTGAGCTGAGCCCCCACGGGTGGCCTTGGAGCGCCGCGGTGGGCAGGCAAGGACATTCGGATTGGAGGGGACGCCACGGGACATTACCCTTCCTGCCCGTTTTCGTTCACCTTGGATGCTGCACACCGAAGGGTTCAATGCACAGGTGCCTGGTTCACCCCCAGTTATTTTGGGGGGGGGACCCTGGAACTGATATGGTTGCTGCCACAAGAGAGGCAGGGACTCGTCTCTCTCCGGGATCCAGAACGAGAGATGCAACTCCTGTCTGATCACCTACGAGCGAATTTGATAGCGACAGCCCTTCCCCATTGATAGCGACAGCCCTTCCCCATCGATTCCACGGCAAGGTCCAGCCCGTGTGTGAAGCTCGGGCTCCCACCGGGTGTGTGCCCAGCTGCCAAAACAGATTTGGGAGTGGAAGACGGCGAGAGCGCCCCTCCCTTCCTTTGCAATAATTCAATCTGATTGCCTTGTCCGTCTCTCTCTCTTCCGCTCTCGTCTCCCTTTGACAGTTTGCTCATGGGCCGTGCTGATAAGGTTAGACATACGGGGAGGGAGGGGTTAAAAGTAAGCCCCCTCCCAGCGGCTCTAAAAGGTTGCATTTGTTGTTAGTGCCACAAATCAAAACAAGGAACACTGCAGGTCTGCCTTATTCCCACCACCATCGTGTGACCCTCCCCAGGAGCAGCATTTCAAATGTGTTGTTTTCGTTTTGCTTTGTTTTTTTTTTTAACTTTGAAAGTTCGCACCCTTTTGGTATTTTTGCAACTGTTGCCTCTGCAAGATCTCTCCTTACTTTCCCTCATGGGGGTTCCTTCAGGTTGTAGCCTTGCAGACAAAGGCACTCGTCCGTTCCCCAGTTGCAATTCTCATCCCCAATTGTCCGTTCCTCCGTAGATACAGACAAATGTGTACGTCGGGGGGGGGGGGGATGCACACGTGTGAATCAGGATGGGTGGAGATCCCCTTTGTCTCCCCACCTTTGGATGGGGAAACCCCATTGGCGGACAACAGAGCAATCCACAGGTTGGGATCTGTGGCTGGGAAAGGCATCCTGGTTTGTTTATCCTTCAGCAACCATTTTGGAAGTCTTTGATGGTTTTGCCGCTTGAAGGAGAGGACAAACAAAATGGTCCGCTTTCCCACCCATCCACGTCGAAAGCAGGATGGGGAGATGAATTCCTCCAAATTTTTAATGTCTCTCTCTCTCTTCTCGTGCCTCCCCCCCCCCCATCGCCATTCAGGAAGGGATTTCCTCAACTTTTGATGGAGTTTTGACGAAGTGGCAACATATTGTGTGTGATGTTTAGTGGCACGCCGAAAGAGGCGGGACTTCTTGTGTTAGACTGGGAAACGTACGTGGCTCAACTTTCCTGCTTTTTTCAGGGGAAACTGTGGTTTTTTTCAGCTTTAACAGATTTTAATTTTTATTTTATTTTATTTTGGGTTCTTTTGTTTCCGTTTTCTTTTTTATCTGAAACGTTTTCTTAGTTTTTCTTGGTGGAATTTTACTGTTGGACATTGTTGATTATAGACGTTCTCGTGCAACTGGTCTCAGACTCGTCTGGTTATTTCCTCCGATCTCCTCTCATTAAAAAAATAAAATAAAATAAACTGCCCACCGGTTCTTCTCTTGGTACCCTCCCGTGGACATTCAAGGAGCTGATGGTCTTCTCCGTGTAGAACGTGCAGCTGGGATAATTTTGTCTCCACTGGACAGTGAAGATGGGTGGAACACAAGGCAGCGGCAAATCCTCCAGAGTTTGGGTTTTCTGGGGAAAAAAATTGCACGCTGGGGTGGGTTGTTCAGGGACACACGCATTTCGAGAAGGGTGCAAAGACATCTGGTGGGCAGGGGTGCACCTCAGCGCCTAGAGCCAGTGTCTTGTTTTGGAGGTCAACTTTTGGGGGGGACAGGGCGAGAATCTGAAGGCCAGCCTGCACGTGTTCAAGGCTAGAAGTTGAAACCAGAGCAAACACGGGGTAGAGGGGGGGGGGAGGAAAAATCACTGGAGCCTCTCCTGAAAAAAAAAATTGCATTCTTCAAAACAAAGCTTGCCTTGATGCGCGGGGGAAGAAACGGGCGTGTGGTTTGACGTTGTTTGTCTGCCCTTTCAACGCCCAGCCTCAAAGTCAGTCGATCCGAAATGCAAACGGGCACTCGCTGGGCGTGGGGCAGCCACAGCCTCTCCTGGATCATTCCAGGTTGGCCCACCCACCCCCCCAACAGCCATGCCCGCCCCTCACCCTCCAAAGCTGCTTTGGCCCTTCTTGAGCACTTCGACTGCAGCTTTGCACGTGATGAATTGTGACAGGCCGCTGCAGCGCTGCTGACTTCCCCAGGGCTACGTCTGTCCCTTGTATCAGGGATCTAATGGAGAAGCTCCCTGCCCCCTCAACCATGCCTGGGCCTGCATTAAATAAACAGCAGCAAGGGGGAGTCTGTGGGGTGAGAATTTGGGGGAAGGGGTGATAAGGGAACAGCCAGACCACCAGCGCCAGCTTTGCAGAAAAGTGTCTGTCTCCTGGCATTTCAATTTGTTCTGACGGCTAGAGGCAGGCGAGGCTTCCCGTTGGTTGTGTGTTGGTTGTTGTGTGTCCTGCCCCCCCCTCCCACTCTCTCCCTGCCCTCTCCTCCTGCCCCACCAACCCAACTATTTGGGGGCTGGTCTCTTCCCACATCCAGACACCTTGTCAGTGTTGGAAGGAGACAAAGACCTAGGAGATTATTTTGGGAACAGGGGCCCGTGCAAATCCACCCACCGTAGAAGAGAGAAATGCCGATCCTGTATCTTCCCAGGGAAGGAGGGGGGGGGTTAGAACTGGCCACAGATGGGTGAGTGGGGGGCTGGGAAAGCAGAACACCGGCCTCCGTGTTGGCGGGGGTCCAATTTCCCGAAAGACTGGAGCACCGCAAAGAGGCGCGTTGGGAACCCAACCCCGTTGAACATAGGCGAGGAACAGGATGTGGCAGCGAAGGAGCACTTCCACCCATCGCCACCAGGGGGTGCCCTGCAGAAGATGCCCCACCTGGGATTCCCAGCGGGCGACTTCTCCATCCCGAAAGTCCAACTGGTGCAGCTCCTCTCGGCATCCGCGATTTGCCCGCCAAATGGTCTCTTCCTTTGACGTCCCTCTCCCGTTCTCTCCAAGCTGGGGGCATTTCCCCCCCCTGATGGAAAAAAAGTGGCCGATTTGCCCACCGTCTCTTCTGCCATTTTGTTGGCCAATCAGGTGTTCTGCTACACCGGGGGACCCGACCCATTTTTGGAAATCTTGTTTATACCGGAGATGAATATTTTGCTTTTTTTTTTTTTGCAGCGGGCGGGTTTCTGTTTAATTGGAGTGAAAATCAGGTGGGGTACAGACCTGGCAGGTGGCACTATGTCTCTAGGCCAGTGGTTCTCAACCTTTTCAATGCCGCCACCCCCAACCGGTCGTAAGTCGAGGACTACTCAACCGGTCGTAAGTCGAGGACTACTCAACTGGTGCAGCACCGTTGGCAGAATGGGGCTTTTGGCGGGCTCAGCAGGGCAGAGACAGCCTGGACAATTCCTATTGGCTTTTGAAAGCCAATAGAATGAGACTCTATTCAAGAGAGTCTCTTCTATTGGCTTTCAAAAGCCAATAGAATAAAAGGGAGTAGCCCAGCTAAGGAAAAGGGGGGAAAAATGGCGGACTGCGTTGTTTGGCGACCCCCGTGAAATGGTCGTTCGACCCCAAATGGGGTCCTGACCCACAGGTGGAGAACCACTGCGCTAGACAATGCCTACGACTGGCCAAAGGTATTTGGGGGGTGGTCTTGGCGAGCTGGGTAGAGCAGGCCATCCCGAAACACAGTTTGGTTTGAGGGGAGCTTAGTGGTCTCTGAGCTGTTTTCTTGCAGATGTTTCGTGACCAACCTAGAGAACGTCATCAGTGCTAGGAAGGAGTTCACCCCAAAGTTAACATTCGACCAACGATCAAGAAGCAGACAATACCCCAATCAAGCAAACAGTAAACAGCCCAACCAAGGAAACTACCAAGATCACCACCACCCCACACTCCCACTGACAGGCAAGCTGCTGCAATATAAAAAGAGAGCCAACCCCACTCCCTACTGGGTCTGATAATGTTACCTAGTTGGGTCACGAAACGTCTGCAAGGAAACCGCCAAGCTCAGAGAGCACCCGGGACCCCACAGTTCTCTTTTTATTCCTCCTCCTCCTCCTCCTCCTCCTTTCTGCAAATCCCTCCTCCTTCTAGCATTGATGATGTTACCTAGTCGGGTCATGAAATGTCTGCACGAAAACAGCCAAGCTCAGAGAACACCAGGGACCCCACAGTTCTCTTTTTCCTCCTCCTCCTCCTCCTCCTCCTCCTCCTCCTCCTCCTCCTCCTCCTCCTCCTCCTCCTCCTCCTCCTCCTCCTTTCTGCAAATCCCTCCTCTTTCTAGCATTGATGATGTTACCTAGTTGGGTCATGAAATGTTTGCACAAAAACAGCCAAGCTCAGAGAACACCAGGGACCCCACAGTTCTCCTCCTCCTCCTCCTCCTCCTCCTCCTCCTCCTCCTCCTTTCTGCAAATCCCTCCTCCTTCTAGCATTGATGATGTTACCTAGTTGGGTCATGAAATGTCTGCAAGAAAACAGCCAAGCTCAGAGAGCACCCGGGACCCCACAGTCATCCTCCTCCTCCTCCTCCTCCTCCCCTTCCTGCCTCACACCCTTCTAGCACTGATGATGTTCCCTAGTTGGGTCACGAGACGTCTGCAAAAGAACAGCCACGCTCAGGGACCACCAAGGAGACCCTCCCCCCCCAGTTCAAACTGCGCTATAAATACTCTCCTCTTATCCATAGTTTAGTTTGGCTCCGTGGTGGTCCCCGGTGGAGTTCACCGCTGGGGATTTATTATTTCAGCCCTGGCGAACTAAACCCAAACGGTTTCCTGGCTTTTCTGTTTTTCATTTCTTGGGGCGACTTTGAAGCTCTCTTCCCCGCTTCTTCTTCTTCTTCTTCTTCTTTTTTTTTCATCCAAGTTTGGTGCCTGTTGTCTTCCAAATATGGGCTTAGCGAGCGCGTGGCGACTCCAAGCCCTCCTTGAATGGGGGCGTGAAATTTGGATTAGGGTTTAACTCTGCATAATTGGGGAGGGGCGGGTGGAAAAAAAAACTCTCTCTCTTACACACACACCCACACACACACACACACACACACACCCACACACGCACACCAACAGACAACCCACAAGAAGAGCAACTCCCAAAGACAGGAATGCGCGACCCGAAAATTTGCGCATCAAATGCGGGAATTGCCCCTGGACCCAAATCCTGTCATCAGTTCCTCGTAGGACTTTTGGGGGGAGCTGCTTCCCCCCCCCCAGTCTACCACGGGACTGTAAGGGAGGGTAGGGGGCCCATTAGCTCAGCCAGCTTGGCCGTTTGGCCGGGAGCCAGGGGTCACCTGGGGTCACTCCCCAATTAGGTCACACATTCTCCTCCTGTCTCCAATGTGGAACAAGCAGTCGGGTAATGAGGCAACGGCTTTTCGGGGGGGGGGGGGGGTGTCACTGGCCTTTGCAGGAAGGGATCTACTGGATTAGATCAGGGACGGGGTGGGGGGGAGAAGGCAGGGCACCCTTTCTGCCTGCTTAAGCCGCCGAGAGATCTGATGGAGGGATAAGAAGAGCAGAATTGGAAGGGACCTTGGAGATCTTCTAGTCCAGCCCCCTGCTCAGGCAGGAAACCCTGTACCGTTTCAGACAATCTCTTCTTCAAAAACTCCGGTGATGGAGCAGCCACCACGTCTGGAGGCAGGTTGTTCCACTGATAATAAAGTTGGAAGGGACCCTGGAGGTCTTCTAGTCCAGCCCCCTGCTCAGGCAGGAGACCTTATATATATATATATATACCATTTCGGACAAATGGTTGCCCAATCTCTTCTGAGGGAGCGATGGATCACCCACACTTTCTGGTGGCAAGCAGTTCCCTTGGCTAATTGTCCTCGCTGCCGGGAGATTTCTCCTTAGTTCTAGGTTGCTTCTCTCCTTGATTATCTTCCATCCGTTGCGTCTCGTCCTGCGTCCAGGTGCTTTGGAGAGGGGGTGGGGGCTCCCCCTCTTCTTTGGGGCAGCCCCCCCCCCAAATACTGGAAGGCTGCTATCATGTCACCCGTGCCCATCCCAGCTCCGGCAATTTGGGAAAAAGTTGCGGTACGTCGCGACACGTCACACGACGTTGTGAGTGTGAGACACCCCTGCTCTAGGGGTGCTAACTTCACTATCGGATGGACGTCGGTGGTCCTTCGTCCAGCTGGCTGCATTTGGCCCCAGAGGGGTGTGCAGGTCCAAACGCCTGATGTGGCCTTTGTGGTTGCCACGTGGCATCTTCGTGGCGTGGGCGGCAGCCCGGTCTGTCCTTTGTCCACCACATGGGAGGAAGTGGACAAGAGGGCAGAGAGAGAGCAGGCCATTGTTGTTCTCCTCCCACACAAACCTCGTGGGACATCGGTGGCTTTGTCCCTGTCCTGCCCCCACCATCCCTGCCCTGTCTAACCACCTTTGGCTCATCCGGGTTAGTTGCCTCTACTAGGGTCACATCCTAATTTAGTGCCAGGGTCAGCTGGGTGCACGGCCTGCCTGCTTTTCCGATTGTTTTTCAAGCTGGGTGACTTTAAGACGGGTGGACTTCAACTCCCAGAATTCCCTAGCCAAGCATTGACCGAAGCCCTAATTTAGTGCAAGGGTCAGTGAAACACTAGGCTAGGGGTAGGCCACCTTGGCTCTTTTATGACTCGTGGACTTCAACTCCCAGAATTCCTGAGCCAGCCATGCTGAGGGGAAAGGGAGAGGTTTCCAAGCTGAGCCAGGCTGGCTCAGGAATTCTGGGAGTTGAAGTCCACAAGTCATGAGGGGACCATAGTTCCCCCATGCTGGCTCAGGAATTCTGGGAGTTGAAGTCCACAAGTCATAAAAAGGGGCCATCGTTCCCCACCTCTGGTCTAGGCCAGCGGTAGGCCACCTTGGCTCTTTTATGGCTGGTGGACTTCAACTCCCAGAATTCCTGAGCCAGCCATGCTGAGGGGAAAGGGAGAGGTTTCCAAACTGAGCCATGCTGGCTCAGGAATTCTGGGAGTTGAAGTCCACCAGTCATAAAAGAGCCAAGGTTGCCTACCCCTGCACTAGGCCTTCCTGTTTTGCCCTTGTCAACACAGGGGTCTCCAAAGTTGGCAGCTTTTGAAACTTGTGGACTTCAACTCCCAGAATCCCTCAGCCATTATAGGCCGAAGCCCTAATTTAGTGTAAGGGTTAGTGAAACACTAGGCCTTCCTGTTTTGTCAACACAGGGGGCTCCAAACTTGGCGGCTTTTGAAACTTGTGGACTTCAACTCCCAGAATTCCTCAGACATCTATTTGCTGAAATCAAGCTATATTACGTCAATCCATTCCCACCGTCTATTAAAAGAATTAATTTTTAAAAACGTGATAAAGGCAGTCTAGCCACCTTTCTTCATGGGGCTGGGGAATTCTGGGAGTTCACAAATCTTAAAGTTGCCATGTTTGGAGAGCCCTGGTCTGACAGGATTTTCCCAACCTGGGCAACTTGAAGAGGTATGGACTTCAACTCCCAGAATTCCCCTGACAGAAAGAAATGGCAGCTGCCTGTGGTCCTGGGTGGAGCAGAACCACTAGAAGTGACCACCTAAACCAGACCTCTCCCCACAACCTCGTCCTGTATCTCCAGCTCTACCTGGTGAGGAAGCGGGTCCTACTTTGGATGAAAATATTCTAAAGAATGTGGGGTTCCTGAGCATGTGCAAAAATCCCCTCCCCAAACTCAGGAAAATTTTGAGCCCTGGTATTCCCAGGTCTGCAAAGTTTCTTTCTCTGGGTCAGTGTTTGTCACGCTTTGTTATTTTAAGAGGTGTGGCCTTCAACTCCCAGAATTCCCTAGCCAACCATGCTATATTTATCTATCTGTCTCTGTCTGTCTGTCTGTATCTGTCTATCATCTATCATTATCATTTATCCATCATCTATCATCTATCTATCTCTATCACTATCTATTATCTATCTATCATCTATCATTATCTATCATCTATTTATCTATCTCTTTATCTATCTATCTATCTATCTATCTATCTATCTATCCTATCTATCTATCTATCTATCTATCTATCTATCCCTATCACTATCATCTATCATTATTATTTATCTATCATCTATATCTATCTATCTGCCTGTCTGTCTGTCTGTTTGTCTGTCTGTCTCTATCATCTATCATTATCATTTATCTATCATCTATATCTATCATCTATCTATCTCTATCACTATCTATTATCTATCTATCATCTATCATTATCTATCTATCATCTATTTATATATATCTTTATCTATCTTTATATCTATCTATCTATCTATCTATCTATATCATATCATTTATCTATCATCTATTTATATCTATATTTGTCTATTATCTATCTATCCCTATCTATCTACATATTTTCTATCTATCTGTCAATATCATCTATCATTATCTATCATTTATCATCTATTTATATCTATATTTGTCTATTATCTGTCTGTCTGTCTGTCTATCTATCATTTATCATTTATCTATCATCTATCTATATTTGTCTATCTATCTATCTATCTATCTATCTATCTATCTATCTATCTATCTATCTATCTATCTATCTATCTATCTATCTATCTATCTATCGGAAAAGTCATGCACCTTCTTCTCCCGCAACCAACCCTGATGCAGCTAACTCAGACACGCAAATATTTGTACTTGCACACCCTGGATGGGAATCCCACCACCCTTGGTGGGTAGCAGATCCCCCTCCCATAAGGTCAAAAGGTCAGGCCTCCGGTCAGCCCCCCCCCAAGTGCATCCCTGTTGTGGGTGTCCAGCAGATGGACACCATTCTGCCCCCTCCTCCCTTCTCCCCTCGCCCAGAGCTGTTGCCCCCTCTGGCTCCCCGTGGATGGGAAAAAATGGGGGGCGGGCAACAGGCGGCAGCTGCTGTGGGGCTGACACGGGAGGAGAAGAAAGGGGTGGTCCATCAATCAATTGCCCCCACCCCACCCTAATCGGCTGCCCCTCTCCCCCTGCAGCTGCAACACCGGGGACATTTGGCGACAGGTAAACAAAGCGCCCCCCCCCTCTGGGCAGGAGTGGCCAGGCTCAAAGGTCAGTGAGAATGGATGGGGTGTCAAAGGCCCCACTCATTCGCAAAGGGGAGCTGCCTAGCTCTGAGGACAGCGCCCCCTGGTGTATGTTGGCCTGCACTGCACCCTAAAGCTCACGACACTGTGCTGACCCCTGGTGGTCAGAGAGGGGATATCACCACCTGGAAGGAGAGGGTTGATTTGGACAAGGGGGGCTTGGGGGCTTGGGGGGGGATTCTCCCAGGTGGGTGGGAAGGAGAGGGGAGGGGGGCTATAGAGGGGGGGAGAGAAAAGGTGACCTCGTGCCTACAACACAACACAACACACAAAGCATATTTCCTTTACTAGGCTGAGAGGGAAATTGGGGAGCAGGTTAAAAGCATAGGATCACCCTCAAAAGGATCCCTTCCACACACACCCCCTCCACACACACACCGGGCTGCTTTCGAGGAATTGCCACACAAGTTGGGTGTCTGTGTTTCTGTGTGAACTGTGTGTGCAGGTCCTTCCTTCTCCTTCGACGGGGAGAACCCCTGGAAAGAAGATGTGTGTGTTTGTGTGTGTGTGTGGGGGGGGAAAGGCAGACTTTCTGGGTGTCTCTGGGTGTCTAAATCAACGCACGCGTACACTCCCACACGCACATATACACAAAAATCACGTCCTGGATCTATTAATTCCTGGGTAAACGCCGTCTGCCTTTGTACACACGGGCAGGTCGAGACGGGGCCGGGGTTTTTTTTTTTTGATATTCTGGGCGAAAAAACCCACCCGCCCACCTTGTCTGGAGGTGAAAAGGACTCCAAATGTTTAATTTTTTCCACCTGTGGTTCTGCAACACACACACACACACACACACACACACACACACACACACACACACAGGAAGGGGGGGCGTGTGCGGGCGAGCGGAATCCATAAGCCATTATATATATATATATATATATATATATATATATATATATATATATATATATATATATATATTGTTCCAGAAATTTTTTACATCTCTGTTCTTCAGCATCACCACACCCCATAGGGAGGTGTTCCTATCGCTGGCCATCGCCCTGGGCAACCGCAACCGTAACCATGACAACCTGTTGCCCGGTGACAGAAAACACACTGTGCCAAAGAAGATGCCCTGACCTCAACTTCTCTCTCTCTCTTTCTCTCTCTCTCCTAGGAAAAAGAGGAGGGGGCTTCACTTTTCTACTGGACCCCCTCCTCTCCTTTCTGGGGCACAACTGGACAATTTTGAGGAGGGGGGCTGCTGGGGGGGAGGGAGGAGGACACCTCGGACCCTCCCCGGAGTTTGCTGGTGTAGAGGAGGCAGTTGGCTGGGAAAAGGGGAGGGGAGAGAAGGGGAATTTGAGGAGGGGGCTTCTGTGTCCTCTCATTGTCAGACTCAAGATACTTCCCTGGGCGATTTCCCTCCCCTGCTTGCAAGCCCCAGTTGTTATTCTGGCGTCTGGAAATGAAAAAAGAATGATAATTAATAAGAATAATAAGAAGCAAGGCGATAAGAAAAACACAAAGACCCACAAAGGGAAGCAGCGGTGACTTTGGAAAAGGAAAGCGAAGGTTGCAATAACAATCACAATAATAGTAACAGCAACAGCAACAATAATAACAATAATGTTGGAAGGGACCTTGGAGGTCATCTAGTCCAACCCCCTGCAGGTTGTCCTTGGCTTACGGCCACAGCTGAGGCCGAAAACTCAAGTGAGACTGGTGCGGTGAAACGTTGCCCCGTTTTACGACCTTGCAGTCGTTAAGCGAAGCACCGCCGTTGTGAAGTCGGTCACACCGTTGCTAAGTGAATCTGTTCCCCCCCCCGCTGGCTTTGCTCGTCGTAAATACGAGTCGGTTGCCGAGCATTCAAATTTCGATCCCGCGATCCTGGTTGGATGCTGCGACGGTCGTAAGTGTGAAAAAACGGTCCCGAGTCGCTTTTTTCAGCGCCGTTGTCAGTTTGGTCGTAAGTCGAGGACTGCCCGTAGTGAGAGGCACCTCGGGTGCAATCCCAAAACATCTGGAGCGCCACTGGAATGCCGTCGGCATTGACCCAATCCCCGTCCGTCTACTTATTTAGTGTCTGGCATATCACACATGGAATAGCAATGTTTACAGGCAGTCCTCGACTTACAACGATTCGTTTAGCGACCGTTCGAATTCACAACCACGTTGAAAAAAAGGGACATAGGACCGTTGCATCCTCCCCCCAGGGTCACGGGATCACAAGTCAGAGGCTCGGCAACTGACTCGTACTTATGATGGTTGCAGCATCCCGGGTGTGTCATGGGGGAAGCCGGTTCATTTAACGACGGTGCAACTCACTTCACAACTGCAGCGATTCACTTAACGGTGACCAGAAAGATCGCAAAAACAGCAAAGCTCACTTAACGACTGTCTCACTTAGCGACGGAAATTTGGGGCCAGATTGTTGTCGTAAGTGGAGGACTGCCAGTAGTAACGTCTCATCCAGATTAATAGGACACAATAAAATATGAATGTTAAAAAGATCTGTGTCTAGGCCAGGAGTGGGGAACCATGGCTCTTTTATGACTTGTGGACTTCAACTCCCAGAATTCCTCAGCCAGCGTGAGGGAACTATGGCTCTTTTATGACTTGTGGACTTCAACTCCCAGAATTCCTCAGCCAGCGTGAGGGAACTATGGCTCTTTTATGACTTGTGGACTTCAACTCCCAGAATTCCTCAGCCAGCGTGAGGGAACTATGGCTCTTTTATGACTTGTGGACTTCAACTCCCAGAATTCCTCAGCCAGCGTGAGGGAACTATGGCTCTTTTATGCTTTGTGGACTTCAACTCCCAGAATTCCTCAGCCAGCGTGAGGGAACTATGGCTCTTTTATGACTTGTGGACTTCAACTCCCAGAATTCCTCAGCCAGCGTGAGGGAACTATGGCTCTTTTATGCTTTGTGGACTTCAACTCCCAGAATTCCTCAGCCAGCGTGAGGGAACTATGGCTCTTTTATGACTTGTGGACTTCAACTCCCAGAATTCCTCAGCCAGCGTGAGGGAACTATGGCTCTTTTATGCTTTGTGGACTTCAACTCCCAGAATTCCTCAGCCAGCGTGAGGGAACTATGGCTCTTTTATGACTTGTGGACTTCAACTCCCAGAATTCCTCAGCCAGGCAAGCTGGCTGAGGAATTCTGGGAGTTGAAGTCCACAAGCAGGACTCTTCAAACTTGGCCCTTTTATGACTGGGGGCCATAGTTCCCCCATGCTGGCTCAGGAATTCTGGGAGTTGAAGTCCACAAGTTATAAAAGAGCCCAGGTTCCCCACCCCTGGCCTAGGCTATCGAACCATTAAATCTCAGCATCCTTTATTCCCACAACGCCCTGGACCGACCCGAAGCCCAAAGCCTTCTGGGAAATATAATTTGAGGGCCGTGACGAAGGCGGCCGACTCGTGGGAGACCCCCGCAGCTGCCCACATGATTTAATTTGAACCTTTGGGGCGGAACAGAGCCCGGCGGCTTACTGGTGAAAAGTCGCAAAAACCGCTAATTTATTGTGACTTTGAGAAAGACGCCCGTGACGTCCTGATTAGCCGGATAATTAATCTGGGCAGAATGGCATGTCCCTCAGCAGGGCCGTGGCAGGCTGGATGGTTCCCAAGCCCACCCCCTCCCCAGCCCCAGAAACCTGGTGCCAGCCATTACCTAGGCCACAATCGTGTGTGTGTGTGTGTGTGTGTGTGTGTGTGTGTGTGTGTGTGTGTGATTCATTGGTTATCATATCGGTGACTAAAGAATATTGACAAATGAATAACAGAAGAGAACAGCAGAATAACACACATTTGGAAGGGACCTTGGAGGTCTTCTAGTCCAACCCCCTGTTCAGGCAGGAGACCCTAGATACCATTCCAGACAAATGCTTCTCCCAACCTCTTCTCAAAAAATAACGAATACAGATAATTAATAAACTAATGTTTCATCACTGGGAGTCCTCAACTTACAACCACCAACTGAGTCCCCAATTTCTGTGGCTAGGCAAGACAGTTTTGTTTTGCCCCGTTTTACGACCTCACGGGCCACGGTTGTTAAGCAAAACGCTGCCGTGATTAAGTTACGAATACAGTCGTTAATGAACTTAAATGGACTCCAGAAGATGGTAGAGGACAGGAAGACCTGGAGGAACGATGTCCATGGGGTCGCGATGGGTCGGACACGACTTCACAATTAACAACAACAACAGTCGTTAAGCGAGTCCGGCTTGCCCCATTGACTTTGCGGGTCAGACGGACGCAAAAGGGGATGGCGTGACCGCGGGACGCCGTGACCATCATAAATAGGAGTCAGTCGCCAACTGTCTGAATTTTGATCACGGGAGCATGGGGGAGGCTGCTGCGACGGTCGTAAATGCAAAACGGTCATCAGTCCCTTTTTTTCACGCTCAGGTGATCCAAATTCAGATGCTTGGCCCCTGACTCGTATTTACGACGATTGCACAGTGTCCCGGCGGGGTGTCACGTGATCCCCTATGTCAGGGGTATGCAACCTTGGTCCTTTTATGACTCGTGGACTTCAACTCCCAGAATTCCTGAGCATGGGGGAACTATGGCCCCTTCATGACTCGTGGACTTCAACTCCCAGAATTCCTGAGCCAGCATGAGGGAAACTTTGGCCCCTTCATGACTCGTGGACTTCAACTCCCAGAATTCCTGAGCCAGCATGAGGGAAACTTTGGCCCCTTCATGACCCCTGGACTTCAACTCCCATAATTCCTGAGCCAGCATGAGGGAAACTTTGGCCCCTTCATGACTCATGGACTTCAACTCCCAGAATTCCTGAGCCAGCATGGGGAACTATGGCCCCTTCATGACTCGTGGACTTCAACTCCCATAATTCCTGAGCCAGCATGAGGGAAACTTTGGCCCCTTCATGATCCCTGGACTTCAACTCCCAGAATTCCTGAGCCAGCATGAGGGAAACTTTGGCCCCTTCATGACCCCTGGACTTCAACTCCCAGAATTCCTGAGCCAGCATGAGGGAAACTTTGGCCCTTCATGACTCATGGACTTCAACTCCCAGAATTCCTGAGGCAGCATGGGGGAACTATGGCCCCTTCATGACTCGTGGACTTCAACTCCCAGAATTCCTGAGCCAGCCTGGCTCAGCTTGGAAACCTCTCCCTTTCCCCTCAGCATGGCTGGCTCAGGAATTCTGGGAGTTGAAGTCCACGAGTCATAAAAGAGCCCAGGTGGCCTACCCCTGCCCTGTCAATGGGGAGAAGCCGAATCCACTTAACAAACCAGGTTGCTAATTTAAGAACTGCAGTGATTTACTTAACCGCTGCGGCCCAGAAAGGTCGTTAAATGGGACAAAACTCCCCTAACCACCGTCTCAAAATGAGCAACGGAAATTTTGTTCTCAATTGTGGTCGTATCTTGAGGAGAACCCCTTAGTTCCCCCGGCTGGCTTCGTTGCAAAAGCTGCTCTTTGCTGACACCCCCCCCCATTCAATGTCGGCTTGGGGGCGTTTTTTGAACTCGAGACAGGAAAAAAAATATTTCCCCGGTAATTTCCATCATCAAGAGGCAAAGCCGGCTTGGTGGAAAGGTCAGGCAGCTACTTGTCAGACGTTTCCGAAATAACTCTCTTTTATTTGGTGGGGGGGGTGCAGCGAGGCTGGTCGGGGTGTCAATCAAGGGAGGAGGACGGCAGAATATCAACCGGGCTCAAAACGGGCCAATCAGCTCCTTTGGATGCAGAGGGGTTCCTTTTGCCCGCCTGGCAGGGATGGTGTGCGCCCCTGTAGGCCAGCTTGATGTGGGGAGCATGGCCGTGCAGAACGTCCTCGGACTGGACCCATCGTCCCCGGCCGTGCAAAGAGAGTCAGCTGCCGGGAGCCTTGGGAGAGATTGTCAGCATTCACACAACCGGTATTAAAATAATAATAATAATAATAATGTTAATAATAATGATGATGATGATGATGGTTGGAATGAGGGGTTGTGTGAATCGGCAATTTTTTTTTTCCCTTTGGGTGCAACGAGTGTCACGGGCATGGCTTAGGGTTAGCATGTTGTCTGAAGGGATCCCCACCTTTTCAAAAGCCAAAAGCCCTCAGGAACAATTAACTTGTGGAACGACTTGCCACCAGAAGCTGTGAATGCTCCAACACTGGAAGTTCTTAAGAAGAGACTGGAGATCCATTTGTCTGAAATGGTATAGCGTTTCCTGCCTGAGCAGGAGGGGGTTGGACTAGATGACCTCCAAGGTCCCTTCCAAGTCTGTTATTCTGTTATTCATTTTCCTTCCTTCCTTCCTTCCTTCCTTCCTTCCTTCCATTTTCCTTCCTTCCTTCCTTCCTTCCTTCCTTCCTTCCTTCCCTCCCTCCCTTCTCCAACACTGGAAGTTTTTAAGAAGAGACTGGACAGCCACTTGTCTGAAATGGTATAGGGTTTCCTGCCTGAGCAGGGGGTTGGACTAGATGACCTCCAAGGTCCCTTTCAACTCTGTTACTGTTTCTATTCCTCAGTCTGGTGCTCTTCCATCACACCAAAGGATAATTTTCCTCTTCTTCCATCTTCTTCTTCTTCTTCTTCTTCTTCTTCTTCTTCTTCTTCTTCTTCTTCTTCTTCTTCTTCTTCTTCTTCTTCCTCTTCCTCTTCCTCTTCCTCTTCTTCTTCTTCTTCTTCTTCTTCTTCTTTTATTCTTATTTTTATTTATAAGCCAGGTGGTTCAGATATGTGACAGGGAAGGCTGACTGAGCCTTCTCAGAGATACAGGCGGTCCAGTTCATTTAGTGACCGCTCAAAGTTACAACAGCACTGGAAAAAAGGGACCGAGGACCGTTTTTTCACACTTACGACCGTTGCAGCCTCCCCGCGGTCACGTGATCAAAATTCAGATGCAAACTGACTCGTATTGATGACGGTCACCCTGTCCCAGGGGTGTGTGTATTCACATGCTCCCCTTTTGTGACCTTCTCACAAGCCAAGTCAGAACTGCACTGACTCCTTTAACGACGGCGGCCAGAAATGTCGTAAAAATGGGGCGAAACTCGCTTTGTCTGGCTTAGCGACGGAAATTTGGGGTCGTAAGGTGAGGACTGTTTCTGGCGGCGGAGAAGAGAAGCCGAGCGGTCTGGGTTTGGGACAAAAAGGGCTAGCTTGACACGGTCAGAGGCACTCTTGCCCCGGCTGTTCTTTCCTGCTCGTCAAAGAGCTGGTGGGGGGGGTATCAATCCTTTCACAGCCATTTTGGGGGGCGCGGGGGGAGTTTGGGGGGGGCACTGAAAGGAAGCAGAATTGCCCGGAGGAAAGGAGAAAAACGTAGCCCGTTTTTCTCCAGCAGCCTGTCAGCAGATCCCGGCCGTGCCACCCTCCTTTTCCGGAGGTGCTAATTGAGACAGACGGTGTGCCTGTGTGTGTGTGTGTGTGTGTGTGTGTGTGTGTGTGTGTGTTGTGTGTGAGTTTTTGTGTATGTGTGTGTGTGTGTGTGTGTGCCCGTAAGGAGAGAAGCAGCTGGCAAAGACTTGTGAAGATCCATCAGCAGCCTGCAAGGAAAGGAATGGGGGGGGGGAACATGCAAGCAGAAGGAAGGCGGGCTTATTGCCAAATCACAGTCAGGCTTGGGTTGTGGTTATCAAACCATCATCCAACTCAGTTCCCCTCATCCGGTGTGAACTTAGGACAGGGTGGCCCAGACCTCTGAGGGTTCCCAACAGCTCAGCTGCAGGATTAGGCCAAGTGGACGAAGTGGGGTGTGTGTGGAGGGGGTGATGGGGGGGGTGTTGCATCCTATCTTTAAAGAAACCAGGTCAGGTGTGTGAAATAAGTCACACATTATAGATAGATAGATAGATAGATAGATAGATAGATAGATAGATAGATAGATAGATAGATAGATAGATAGATAGATAGATAGATAGATAGATAGATAGATAGATAGATAGATAGACAGACAGACAGACAGACAGATAGATAGATAGATAGATAGACAGACAGATAGATAGTGATAGATAGATCATAGAGATAGACAGACAAAACTAGATAGATAGATAGATAGATAGATAGATAGATAGATAGATAGATAGATAGATAGATAGATAGACAGACAGACAGACAAACAGACGACAGACAGACAGACAGACAGGATGATAGATAGATAGATAGATAGATAGATAGATAGATAGATAGATAGATAGATAGATAGATAGATAGATAGATAGATAGATAATTGGTAGGTAGATAGTATGATAGATAAAATGGATGGATGGAGAGAGAGAGAGAATTGGTAGGTAGATAGGATGATAGATAAAATGGATGGATGGATAGATGGAGACAGAGAGACAGACAGATAGAAGATAGGATGATAGATAAAATGGATGGATGGATGAATAGATGGATAGATAGATAGATAGATAATTGGTAGGTACATAGGATGATAGATAAATACAATGGATGGATGGATAGATAGAGACAGACAGACAGATAGGTAGGTAGATAATTGGTAGGTAGATAGGATGATAGATAAATAAAATGGATGGATGGATAGATGGAGACAGACAGACAGACAGACAGAAGATAGGATGATAGATAAAACGGATGGATGGATGAATAGATGAATGGATAGATAGATAGATAGATAGATAGATAGATAGATAGATAGATAGATAGATAGATAGATAGATAGATAGATAGATAGATAGATAGATAGATAGATAATTGGTAGGTACATAGGATGATAGATAAATAAAATGGATGGATGGATAGATGGAGACAGACAGACAGACAGACAGACAGACAGACAGATAGATAGATAGATAGGCAGAGACAGAGAGACAGAATGGATGGATAGTATAGATTTGATGATAGATAGAGAAACAGACAGACAGACAGACATAGAGCGGACGAGCGAGCGAGCGAGAGAGATGACAGAACTGCTGGCAATTTCTTTGCTATTGGCTCATTTTGAAAAAAAAAAAAGCACATTTCTTTATAGAGCTGTTCGCTCACACGCTTCATTTGCAAAAATTTCCCGCAAAGCCATCCCAACAGGACAGTCCAGCCTGGGGTGGGGGTGTCCTTGCGCTGGCCACCCCCACCCAGCCCATTTTAATTCCCCACATTTATTTATTACATGTCTTTGCCGCCCCCTCTCCCCCCCAACCTCTGGGAGGCTTAGAGACCCCAGAGAAACAACCCACATTTTTAAACGTTCTATGTAAAGGCCTGGCTGGAAGAGTCTGCAGCCCTGCTCCCACTAGCTGCCCCCCCTCCTCTGAAAATATATATATATATATATATTTTTTAAGGGGCACACCGTCCCACGGCATCTCTGGAAACCCGTGTGCTCAGCAAATCCCGAGAACAAAAGATTTGACTAACTCTCTTCGGTGGCCAGCAGAGGTGCTTAGGAACCGACATTTATTAAATTTTTTTTTTAATTTAAAACCCACATCAATCACGCCCCGGGGCGGCTGATCAGCAAATGTCTTCCCATTCCCACAGTCCGGGAGTTTGGGAGGCAAACTGTACAACAGCTGTGGGGCTGGCGAGTGGGCAGCCAAGGGGCGGGTGGGGGGCACACGATTGTCTCCAGCCGCCTTGACCTATCTCAGATCCGGCTGCCAAGCCAGGCTGGGATCCAACAGGCTGCATCGGTTTTGCAAAACACCCGCCTTGACCTCATTTTGTTAAGCTAGGGTCTTGAAAGGGGTCTTTACCCCTCTTTAAAGGGCTGGGCAAAGAGTCTAGGGTAGCGTTTTGGCCACTTTAAGACGGGTGGACTTCAACTCCCAGAATCCCCCAGCCAGCATGTGAGATATAGATGCAGCTTTTGTCACTTTAAGACAGATGGACTTCGACTCCCAGAATCCCCTAGCCAGCCTGTGAGATATAGATGCAACTTTGGCCATTGTAAGACGGATGGACTTCAACTCCCAGAATCCCCCAGCCAGCCTGTGAGATATAGAGACACCTTTGGTCACTTTAAGACGGATGGACTTCAACTCCCAGAATCCCCTAGCCAGCATGTGAGATACAGATGCAGCTTTGGCCACTTTACGACGGGTGGACTTCAACTCCCAGAATCCCCCAGCCAGCCTGTGAGATATAGAGACAGCTTTGGCCACTTTAAGACGGATGGACTTCAACTCCCAGAATCCCCCAGCCAGCCTGTGAGAGGTAGATAAAGCTCAGGGTTGAATGGACGGATCGGATTCTTCTTCTGATGGCTGTCAAACCAGCGTTGTGCCTTGATTTGAACCCTGTTTGCGACGGGCATAAAGAACACAAAAATCCAGCCTGCTCCCCTTCTCCGTGGGTTGTGATAGTCCTCGTGCCGAAAACAACTGCGCAGGCGTTCACAGGTTTTGGGTTGAGGGTCACCCACGTGGCGCTCCTGGAGCTGAGCAATCCGTAGGTCGGGAAAAGCGGTGCCCACGCAAGACAGGATAGAAGCACAGAAGCAGGTGAGTTGTGCTTAAAAATGCCAGCTGGGCGGCCTTGTGTGTTTCTAGGACGAGACAGGGATGCTCTCCTGCATGGGCAGGAGGTAACCCAACTCTATTTGTGGGTCTTTCTTGAGGGTCTAGGCCAGAGGCCCACAACCTTTTGGGCACCAGGGACCGGTTCTGTGGAGAGAGGTTTTGCCACAAACCAGAGGATGCGTGGTTTTGTGTGCTGCCTGCATCCCTGCTTTGCTTGTTTGTGCGGACTGGATGCTGGCATGCCGCAGCCCGATACCGGTCCACAGAACGGGGGTTGGGGACCCTTGGTCTAGGCCAGGGGTAGGCAACCTTGGCTCTTTTATGACTCGTGGACTTCAACTCCCAGAATTCCTGAGCCAGCATGGGGAACTATGGCTCCTTTGATGACTCGTGGATTTCAACTCCCAGAATTCCTGAGCCAGCATGGGGGAACTATGGCTCCTTTGACGACTCGTGGACTTCAACTCCCAGAATTCCTGAGCCAGCATGGGGGAACTATGGCTCCTTTGACGACTCGTGGACTTCAACTCCCAGAATTCCTGAGCCAGCATGGGGGAACTATGGCTCCTTTGACGACTCGTGGACTTCAACTCCCAGAATTCCTGAGCCAGCATGGGGGAACTATGGCTCCTTTGACGACTCGTGGACTTCAACTCCCAGAATTCCTGAGCCAGCATGGGGGAACTATGGCTCCTTTCATGACTTGTGGACTTCAACTCCCAGAATTCCTGAGCCAGCATGGGGGAACTATGGCCCCTTCATGACTCGTGGACTTCAACTCCCAGAATTCCTGAGCCAGCATGGGGGAACTATGGCTCCTTTAGGACTCGTGGACTTCAACTCCCAGAATTCCTGAGCCAGCATGGGGAAACTATGGCCCCTTCATGACTTCTGGACTTCAACTCCCAGAATTCCTGAGCCAGCATGGGGAAACTATGGCCCCTTCATGACTTCTGGACTTCAACTCCCAGAATTCCTGAGCCAGCATGAGGGAAACTTTGGCCCCTTCATGACTCGTGGACTTCAACTCCCAGAATTCCTGAGCCAGCATGGCTCAGCTTGGAAACCTCTCCCTTTCCCCTCAGCATGGCTGGCTAAGGAATTCTGGGAGTTGAAGTCCACCAGTCATAAAAGAGCCAAGGTGGCCTACCCGTGGTTTAGACTCTAGGCCAGTGGTTCTCAACCTTTCTAATGCCGCGACCCCATAATACATTTCCCCATGTTGTGGTGACCCCCAACCACTTATACATCACCGGATGCCAGGGGCGTGGCCAAAGAAAAGGGGGAAAAAATGGCGGACAGCCTTGTTTGGCGACCCCCGTGAAATGGTCGTTCGACCCCAAATGGGGTCCCGACCCACAGGTTGAGAACCGCTGCTCTAGGCCAACTCATCAAAAGACACTTCAACGCTGTGTCAATCATTTTATTCAGGCGCTCGCAGGATCGCTGACCACATTTCCATCTAAATCATTGTCACTCTTCCGCTGCAGGTCCTCGACCTACAAACAGAACTGAGCCCGACGTTTCTGTTGCTAAGCGAGAACGTTGCCCCCTTTTACGACCTTTCTTGACACAGCGGTGAAGAGAATTGCCGCCGTCGTTACGTCAGTCACCTGGTTGTTAAGTGAAGCTGGCTTCCCCGTTGACTTTGCTCGTCAGACGGTCGCAAAAGGTGGGAGGTAACGTGACCCACGGGGGACCCTGCGACCGTCATAAATACGGGCCGCTTGCCAAGCGTCTGAATGTGGATCACGTGACCCCGGGGATGTGGCAAATGGTCACCGGAGTGAAAAAGGGTCCTCAGTCGCTGTTCCCAGCCCCGTTGTAACTTTGAACGGTCACTACACGAACGGTTGTAAGTTGAGGACTATCTCCATTTCTGGATCGGCTTTCTTTCTTTGGTTATTGTCGGCCAAGGTTCCGTCGAGATTAATTTAACTGTTGTGGTTGTTGAATGGTGGACGGCGAGAGGCCTAGATGGCTCCTCTCCTTCTCTCCTATCTGCCTTTCTTGTCACCTTCTTCCCGATTCTCCCGCCCCTTGCATCCACAGGGCACGGATGTGTCACCTTGCTGTGCTTGCCTCTGTGTTGTGTATGTGTGTGTGTGTGTGTGTGTCTGTGTTTGACACCCACTAAGGTGGCAATCGTTGCTGTTGGCTGTCTAATTTCACAGCTCTCGTAGTCTCTTCGCTCTGGAACAGCCTGCGTGGAGAGCAGAGCTACTTGGGGGGGCTCTGGAAGTGGGGAGGGGGCCGGGGAGACCGGGAAGGGGGGGGCGCGCAGGGAAAGTTTATTAATCCGCCGACACCCCGGCACTCTCGTTTTTCAAGAGGAAAAAACACCTATCAATAGTCCCTAATTAAGACAAAAGGAACGGGAAGAAGCTTTGATTACATTTCCATCTAAAATAACGCTAATGACATTTCGCTTTTTATGTATAAACTCTGATCCGGGCGGGCTTAGCGCAGCGTGTGTGTGTGTGTGTGTGTGTTGTGTGTGTTGTGTGTATGATGCCTGCCTCCCCTCCCCTCATCTGCTTGGCCCCCTCCCCTGGCAGCGGTGCAGCAGGCACAGCGAGGAGCAGCGCGCACAACCCGTTGCTAGGAAAGCCACGGTTTTGTAACTTTCCACGCTGGTCCCCGTAGGTGCAGGAGTTACACAAAGGTGAAAGGGTACCAGCTCGATTAGAAGCAGGTTGGGGGGGGGGGCTGACCGACCTGTTGATCAGGAATCCAATGACAGCCTTGATGGAACCGACGTGCAGTTGAGCCACGGACGATGGACAATGTAACAGACGTATAAATACGAGTGTCCAGGGTCCCTCTTGCTTGACGGGACCCCTCTTTGTTCAGCTGAATAAACGGGTACGCTTCGTCGAGGCGAATACCTGGATCCTGTCTTTATTCACACCGAGCCACGCCTGAAACCGACAAAAAAGCAAAAGACCCTTGCAGAATTCAGTGGCCAGGAAACCCGCAGGGCAATTATGGCAGCCAATCAGGTCTTGATTATCCAACACCCCCCCTCGCCCCCCCCTTGGCCTCTCATCTGGCAATCCTGGCGTGGTTGTGCAGAGAGGGGGGACAATTATAGTTTTGAGTATTTGGGGCGTGCAAAGGCATAAGTGTGTCTCGGTGGCTTTGGATGGTGCGGGGGGGGGAGGGAAGGATGAGTCATGTGTGCGTGTGTGTGTGCGCGTGTGAAGTGAAAGGAGCAACACGACGTTCTTTGCAGGCGGTAACACTAAAATCGCAGATTTTTGGTAATAACTGCTAATTTTGGCCAGCTCGTTTTTTCCGACGCGGTCACGGGTTGCCAAAAAAAAAAACCAGCTCGCAAAGAGGGGAGGACCGCTACTCAAAATAATAACCCAGGATTGGATGGCAGCCATGGTTAGTCAAGCTTTCCTGGAAAAGAGCATCAGCGCCCCACGCCGCCGTCTGATGCTGTGCGGCTAATGGGGCACGACGATGCTACAGGTCACCCTCGGCTTGCAATGTTTTCATTTAGTGACCATTCATAGTTACAACGGTACCGGGAAAAGGTGGACTTTTCCACGCTTACGGCCTTTGGCTTGGTCGTGCGATCCAAATTTGGATGCTTGGCAACTTGGTTCGTACTTATGATGGCGGCGGTATCCCGGGGTTGCGTGAAACCCTTTGCGACAAGCAAAGCTGGATGCACTTAACAACCGGGTTACTAAGCAGCCTCAGGGACCCGCTTAACGGTGGCGAGAAAGGTCGTAAAATGGGGCAAAACTCACTTAGTGAATACATTTCGGGCTCCATTGCAGTCGTATGTCAAGGACTACCTTGACTTGGTTCCACCAAGATGCTTCGGTGTGCTTTGCTCAGCTTTGGTTCTGTAAAGCCACCGTTGGCTCAGCTCCATGAAGCCACCCACCATGGTTTCCAAAGCTGGGTTGAGACAGCCCAAAAGGAAGGAAGGTCTTCAGATGGACCTTGATTCAGGGCCGTCCATGGACATCTTGGTGAAATATTCTGGGCAACGATAAAAAAGGGGGAATCCTCTGGGAGGTTTTCGATCTTCTGAGTAGACTTAATCTTGGGGTACCCCATCCACATTCTCACCAGCTCTGACCTTGCTTAACAACCAAGGTCATGCAGATGCAACTAGGGTGACTGGGGACCCACAGCCATTTTCCTGTTTCTGAGGAATAGAATAGAATAGAATAGAATAGAATAGAATAGAATAGAATAGAATAGAATAGAATAGAATAACAAAATATAGAATAGAATAGAATAGAATAGAATAACAAAATATAGAATAGAATAACAAAATATAGAATAGAATAGAATAAGAAATAGAATAGAATAGAATAGAATAGAATAGAATAGAATAACAAAATATAGAATAGAATAGAATAGAATAGAATAGAATAACAAAATATAGAATAGAATAACAAAATATAGAATAGAATAGAATAGAATAGAATAGAATAGAATAGAATAGAATAGAATAGAATAGAATAGAAGGGAACTTTGAGGTCTTCTAGTCCAGCCCCCCACTTGTTGGGGGGCTGGACTAGAACCTACACCATCTCAGACAATTGACTGTCCAGTCTCTTCTTAAAAACCTCCAGTGATGGAGCGCCCACAATTTCTGGTGGCCAGCTGTTCCACTGGTTGATTGTCCTCACTGTCAGGAAGTTTCTCCTTAGTTCCAGGTTGCTTCTCTCTTTGACCAGCTTTCATCCATTGTTTCTCGTCCTTCCCTCTGGTGCTTTGGGGAATAACATGACCCCCTCTTCTTTGTGGCAGCCCCCAAATACTGGAACGCTGCTATCATGTCTCCCCTATTTCTTCTTTTCTTTAGACTGGCCACACCCAAGTCCCGCAGCCGTTCTTCGTATGTTTTAGTCTCCAGGGCTTGGATCCTCTTAGTTGCTCTTCTCTGAACTTTTTCCAAACTCTCAACATCTTTTATGTGATATGGTAACCCAGGTGTGGCCTTACTAGGGTTTTACAAAGCGGCGCTAATACTTCGTGCGAGCTTGATTCTCTGTTTATACAACCCAGGATTGTGTTAGCATTCTGTGACAGTCCCCCATCACGGCTCTGAAATGTTTCTTGTCCAAGGGACACTGCAGGAAGCTCACCTTGGGGTGTCCCATCCCTCAGGAGAAATATGGCGGACAACGGATTGCGGTGCACCTCAAAAACTGTGAGGCCTACGCAAACACCAGGAAACGTTGACCCTGTTAAATCCGTGGTTCTCCACCTTGGCAAGCTGAAGATGGGTGGACCGCATCTTCCAGAATTCCCCAGCCAGCTGATAAGTTAGGAACCTGGTTGGGGAATTCTGGGAGTCGTCGAGGTGGAGAAACGTAGTCAAGAATTCACTTCCGTGTCGAAGACGTGGATAACTAACACCGTTTCCTCTCCAAGCTGGATCTCAGGAAGAAAACGGAGGGGGCCATCTGAGATCTTGCAACTTTGGAAAGGGGGTCTTCCCCCCTTCCAAATAGCCCGCTAGCCCTGGACCCCCCTCGCCTTTCCAGCTCATCTCCCTCCTTGCCAGTTACTACGACAGCCGTTGACAACCGTGGCCTTGGTGGGGCGGGGGACACGGGCGTGCACGTGACTCAGGGCTATCTCTGGCCCCCGAGGAGCGGGCCAGCGCTGCGGCGTGGCCCCCGCGGCAAAGTCAAATATTGACGGATTGGAAAGGTTCGCTTCTTATGCGCCAAGAGAATAATCTGGGTCTCCTGGGGCTCGGAGCCTTCAAAAGACCTTCTGGTGGGAACCTGTCGAGGAATCGAGAGAAGCGAAAGGCCACCCGGACGTCAAGCAGACGGACAAAAGAGCTGAAATCCCACTCCGAGCCAAGAATTTCTCGCTCTCTCTTTTTGCAATCTGTGTCTGGCCTCGGCCCGACGGACTGATTTAGCGTCGGGAAGGTGTGTGCCAAAAACTGGGGAGGCCCACAGAAAGGTTATTCTCCCTCCGCGCCTTGGCTCTCCTTCAACCGGCCCAGCGGACGGCCTCTGTCCGTCTGTCCGTCTCTGCCTCGGTGGTCACGCTGGTTTCGTCTGGCTTTCAACCAGAGGGCCGAAACGGTTTGGCGATCGCCGAAGCGCCTCGTTGGGCGGACAGAGAGAGCCGAGAACGCACAGCTCTCGCCTTTCTTCGCCCGCGGTTTCCCAGGAGGGTAACAGCTTTGCAGGAAGTCCTCGATTTACGGCCAGGAGGGAGGCCCCAAATGATCCGTGGCTAAGCGAGACGTTTGCTGAGGGACTTTGGGCCCGTTTTACCACCTTTCCCACCGCAGTTCTTAAGTGAATCCGTGCAGTTAGTACAGACAGTCCTCCAACGTATGACGGCAACTATACCTCAAATTTCTGCAGCTTGCCCCGTTTTGACTCACTGCAGTTGTTAGGTTAGCAACAAGGTTGTTAAGAGAATCTGGCTTCCCATGATCAGGAGGTCACAAAAGGGGATTGCGTTTCCCCGGGACATTGCAACCGTCCAAATTCTCGTCCTGCCCTCTGGTGCTTTGGAGAATAACATGACCCCCCCCTCTTCTTTGTGGCAGCCCCCCAAATGCTGGAACGCTGCTATCATGTCACCCCTATTTCTTCTTTTCTTTAGACTAGCCCAGTGGTTCCCAACCTTTTTAATGCCGCGACCCCCAACCGGTCGTAAGTTGAGGACTACTCGACCGGTCGTAAGTCGAGGACTACTCAACTGGTGCAGCACCGTTGGCAGAATGGGACTTTTGGCGGGCTCAGCAGGGCAGAGACAGCCTGGACAATTCCTATTGGCTTTGGAAAGCCAATAGAATTAGACTCTATTCAAGAGAGTCTATTCTATTGGCTTTCAAAAGCCAATAGAATAAAAGGGAGGAGCACAGCGAAGGAAAAGGGGGGGAAATGGCGGACTGCGTTGTTTGGCGACCCCCGTGAAATGGTCGTTCGACCCCCCAATGGGGTCCCGACCCACAGGTTGAGAACCACTGGACTAGCCAAACCCAAGTCCTGCAGCTGTTCTTCGTATGTTTTGGTCTCCAGGCCTTGGATCGTTGCCCTTCTCTGAATTTTTTCCAAACTCTCTACGTCTTTTTTTGCGATGTGGTGACCAAAATTGGCTGCAGTATCCCAGGTGTGGCCTCACTAGGGTTTTATAAAGCGGTGCTAACGCCTCGCGTGATCTTGATTCTCTGCCTCTGTTTATGCAACCCAGGATTGTGTTGGCTTGTTTGGCTGCGGCCGCACACGGCTGGCTCAGGGTCAAGCGATCGTCCACCAGGACTCCGAGGTCCATCTCACCGTGGCTGTTTTTTGAGCCAGGTCTCGCTCAAAATCTGAACGTGGACCTTTGTGTTTTTCCTGCCTAAATGTAAGACTTTGCTTTTCTCCACCTTGAAACTCGTTTTGTCGGACAGGGACCGTGGTTCCAGTTTGTAGAGGTCTTTTTGGATCCGGAGCTTGTCTTCCGTTTGACCCCTGACCTGACCCCTCCGAAATGCCCAACCTCCCTGGACCCCGTTTTTTGAGCTTCCCAGCATCTGTTAGGGAGCTTTGCCAGGAAGTCCCGCCTCTTCTGCCAGGTTACAGCGACATGGTCGTCTGCATACGGTATGTCTCTTCTTGACCAGCCTGGTTGTTTTTCCAGACTTGGCAAGCTGGGGCGGACTTCAACTCCCAGAATTCCTCAGCCAGCAGTTGAAGAGGTGGGGGGGGGTCCTTGGTGGTCTCTGTGCTTGGTTGTTTTCTTGATCCAGCTAGGTAACATTATCAAGGGTAGAGGAGGAGGAGGAGGAGGAGGAGGAGGAGGAGGAGGAGGAGAGTGACTGATGGGTCCTTGTTCCTCTCTGAGCTGGGTGGTTTTCTTGCAAACGTTTCATGACCCAACTCGGTTACATCATCAGTGTTAAAAGAGAGTGAGGTTTGCACAGAGGGGGAGGAGGACTTTCTGAGTTTCCTTGTTTTTTGGCAGATGTTTCATGATCCAACTAGGGAACATCATCAGTGCTACAAGGGAGTAAAGTTTGCATGGAGGAGGAGGAGGAGGGGGGGGAGGAGGAGGAGGAGGAGGAGGAGGAGGAAGGGGAGGGGGAGGGGGAGGAGGAGGAGGAGGAGGAGGAGGAAGATTGTGGGGTCTTTGGTGCTCTCTTAGCTTGGTGGTTTTCTTGCAGACGTCTCATGACCCAACTAGGGAACATCAACAGTGCTAGAAATAGAATAGAATAGAATAGAATAGAATAGAATAGAATAGAATAGAATAGAACAGAACAGAACAGAATAGAATAGAAAATAGAATAGAAAATAGAATAATAAAATACAGAATAGAATAGAATAGAATAGAATAATAAAATACAGAATAGAATAGAATAGAATAGAATAAAGAATAGAATAGAATAGAATAATAAAATACAGACTAGAATAGAATAGAATAGAATAATAAAATACAGACTAGAATAGAATAGAATAGAATAATAAAATAAAGAATAGAATGGAATAGAATAGAATATAAAATAGAATTACAGAATAGAATAGAATAGAACATTTTATTGTCATTTTAAATGCATACTAATCAGCACACATTAAAACGAAATTCCGTTGAGTTCAGCTCTCAAAAAAATACCATTATGCATATCCCCACATACATGGGGGTGAGGTGGGGGGTGTTGCTCTCAGGCTATGTACAAGTGTCCTGGGGATGATCTTCAACACTGATGATGTTATCTAGTTGGGTCACAAAACGTCTGCAAGAAAACCACCAAGCTCAGAGACCCCCAAAGACCCCCCCCTCCCAGTTCAAACCTGAGCGACCGCTCCCAGCATTCCACCTGGGGAAGCCTGGGAGTTGAACTCCACCCATCATCTTGAAGTCTGTCAGGTTGAGAAATATCGGCTTAGAGCGGTGGTTCTCAACCTTTTGAATGCCGCGACCCCCAACCGGTCGTAAGTCGAGGACTACTCAACAGGTGCAGCACCATTTGCAGACTGGGACTTTTGGCGGGCTCAGCAGGGCAGAGACAGCCTGGACAATTCCTATTGGCTTTGGAAAGCCAATAGAATTAGACTCTAATCAAGAGAGTCTATTCTATTGGCTTTCAAAAGCCAAGAGAATAAAAGGGAGGAGCACAGCTAAGGAAAGGGGGGGGGGAAATGGCGGACTGCGTTGTTTGGCGATCCCCGTGAAATGGTCGTTCGATCCCAAATGGGGTCCCGACCCACAGGTGGAGAACCACTGCCCTAGGACTTCAACTCCCAGAATTCCTAGCCCGCTTGCTCTGAAGGCTGGGAACTGAAGTCCCTGCTCCCCCAACTGGCCAGCTGTCCTGGAGGAGAAGATCAGGTGGCCACGTTCACACAACCCACCCCGGTTTTTAACCAAATCCGATTCCTAAAGAGGGTCTGCGTGCCCCCCCCCTTGGCAGACCCCCTTCCTCCCTACCCATTTCTCCTGCCCGCCTTAATTCCCCATCCTGCAACGTCACCCCTGGCGCCCCCCACCTCCCGTCCCCCCCCTTTTCTACCTTCGCCATTCACACATCCCCGCCTGTTCTTCCACCTCTGCTTCCTGACACCTTTCCTGCTGTGGCTGAGACCTCCTTTTGCTCCCCCCCCCCCAGCTTGGTCTCACCCTATGTTTATCCCCCCCCCCCAATTTCTCCTCCCTCTTCTCCAGATCCAGCTTCTCCGGGGAAGGCAGATGGAGAGGCAGGCCTGGTTTTGCAAGGTTTTGCAAAAAATAAAAAATAAAAAAAGCAGGAAAAGCCGTGTAAAGCATGCCAAGGGGGTCCCGGGAAGCCCCCTTTAAGATGCCCACCTGGAATCCTGCGTCCAGTTTTGGTCCCCCACGACGTTAAAAAAAAAAGATGCGGAGACTCTGGAAAGGGTGCAGAGAAGAGCAGCAAAGAGGATCAGGGGACTGGAGGCTAAAACATACAAGGAACGGTTGCTGGAATTGGGGATGTCTAGTTTAACGAAGAGAAGGACGAGGCGGGACAGGGTAGCCGTGTTCCAGTATCTCAGGGGCTGCCCCAAAGAAGAGGGAGTCAAGCTATTCTCCAAAGCCCCTGAAGGCAGGATAAGAAGCCACGGATGGAAACTCATCAAGGAGAGAAGCAACCTAGACTTAATTTTTTTCTAACAGGGAGAACAATTAACCCGGGGAACGGCTTGCCACCAGAAGTTGCAGGTGCTCCATCACTGGAGGTTTTGAAGAAGAGATTGGACAACCATTTGTCCGAAATGGAATAGGGTCGTCCACTTGAGCAGGGGGGTGGACTAGATGACCTCCAAGGTCCCTCCCAACTCTGTTATCCTGTTATTCCTCTTCCTCCTCCTCCTCCTCCTCCTTTTAAAGAAGAGACTGGGCAGCCACTTGTCTGAAAGGGTACGGGGTCTCCTGCCTGAGCCAGGGGGGGTTGGACTAGATGACCTCCAAGGTCCCTCCCAACTGTGTTATCCTGTTATTCCTCTTCCTCCTCCTCCTCCTCCTCCTTTTTAAGAAGAGACTGGGCAGCCACTTGTCTGAAAGGATACGGGGTCTCCTGCCTGAGCCAGGGGGGTTGGACTAGATGACCTCCAAGGTCCCTCCCAACTGTGTTATCCTGTTATTCCTCTTCCTCCTCCTCCTCCTCCTCCTTTTTAAGAAGAGACTGGGCAGCCACTTGTCTGAAAGGATACGGGGTCTCCTGCCTGAGCCAGGGGGGTTGGACTAGATGACCTCCAAGGTCCCTCCCAACTGTGTTAGTCTGTTATTCCTCTTCCTCCTCCTCCTCCTCCTCCTCCTCCTTTTTAAGAAGAGACTGGGCAGCCACTTGTCTGAAAGGGTACGGGGTCTCCTGCCTAAGCCAGGGGGGTTGGACTAGATGACCTCCAAGGTCCCTTCCAACTCCGTTATCCCGTCATCGCTCTTTGTGTCCAGATCTCGCTCTGCTTTTCGGAGGTTTCTGCCCTTAGGAAGCTTTTTCCCGTCCTCTCAAAATCGCCTCTGGACGGAAAGAAAAAAACAACAACACCCCACTGTGCTGAGACGTGTCCGAAATCAACCCCACTCCTTCGTTTCGTCGCTGATGGCCGGCATTTGAATCCAGGGCTCAGCTGGACTCTGGGCCCACTTTAGAAGGTCTGGGTTGCTATGCCCCATTAGCAGAGACCCCCCACCTGTGGGGGGCAAATGAAGCTGCTCAGCCAAAGGGCGGGCGGGGGTCTCAAGTCAATGGGAATCCCTTGCTGGGGTCTGGCTGTGGGTGGAGCAGAGGGAGAGTCAATCTTTCTCAGTCATGGCAATGTGAAGATGGGTGAATTTCAACTCCCAGAATTCCCCAGCCAGAGTGTTTTAAGACGGGTGGACTTCAGCCCCCCCCCAGTTCCCCAGCATGTGCTTGGAGATGGGTGAATTTCAACTCCCAGAATTCTCCAGCCAGCATCCTTTAAAATGGGTGGACCTCAGCTCCCAGAATTCCCCAGCCAGAGTGTTTTAAGACAGCTGGACATGTGCTTGAAGATGGGTGGACTTCAACTCCCAGAATTCCCAAAGTATCCTTTCAAATGGGTGGACGTCAATTCCCAGAATTCTCCAGCCAGCCTCCCTTAAAATGGGTGGCCCTCAGCTCCCAGAATCCCCTAGCACTATGTTTTAGGACGGGTGAACTGCCACAGTTCCCCAGCATGTGCTTGAAGATGGGTGAATTTCAACTCCCAGAATTCCCTAGCCAGCGTCCTTTAAAATGGGTGGGCATCAATTCCCAGAATTCCGTAGTCAGCCTGCTTTAAGATGGGTGGACGTCAATTCCCAGAATTCCCCAGCCAGCACAGTTAAGAAAATTGCCCTCCATTTACACAAAGACATTAAGAACGTCACCCCAACGGAGATCAAAAAGTCCGAATCTTCCCTGCTAAAGAATTGGAGAAGCCTCGTTTTTGCTCAGAAGCTCCTCAAGCAAAGGATGCAGTGTGTATTTTGTGTGTGTGTGTGTGTGTGTGTGTGTGTCCACCTTAGAGCCAAATAGGCACCCTTGTCCCCTGTTTGTGAACCAAGGGATGAGTAACAAGCTGATTGCAGCCCAGAGTGGAGATTGAGTCACTACACAGCTGTCCGAGGACACAACGAGCAAATTAAAATGGGAAGAAGGTGACTAGTCCTCATGCTTCCGTCCACACCAATAGGTCCCCCCCTTCAACTGCAGCAGGACTTTAAAATATTAAAGCGTGGTGCATTATCCTTGCAACTGGGCTGGCTCCCGGCTGGAACGAGCACCGCCAAACGAATCATTGCAAACCCAGCTTAACTCCTCTCCAGGTTGCTTGGCTGCATTTTCAGGCTTGGCGGGCGCTGCGGGAGCCGTCCCTAGACGCTCACTTGAGGCTGGAAGCCACAGGCTGCAAACAGCTGGCTTTCCACTCCGAACGCACACACGACTATCTATGGGGGTCTCGGATGCAGGCTGAGTGTGGGGAGGAAGGATAGTGGTGGGGAGGGCCTGCCTCAACCCCTCCTTTCCTTGCTGAACCCCCCACCCCACCCCCACCCCACCACCTCTCCGGGCTGGCCACTGTGTGGAGCTAGGTGTGTGGAGAGGAATTGAACCCAGGGCCCTATCTAGAGAAAGAAAATTTAGTGTAGACAAAAGCAAGTTTCTACATTTAGGCCAGAAAAACCAAATGTGCAGGTATAGTATAGGAGGTACCTTGCTCAATAGTAGCAACTGTGAGAGGGACCTCGGAGTCCTAGTGGAGAATCACCTAAATAGGAGCCAGCCGTGTGCTGCAGCTGCCAAAAAGGCCAACACAGTGCTGGGCTGCATTAACAGAGGGATGGAATCAAGATCAGGTGAAGGGTTAATACCACTTTACAAGGCCTTGGTGAGGCCACACCTGGAATACACCTGGTTTTGGTCACCACGAGCAGGGGGTTGGACTAGATGACCTCTAAGATCCCTTCCAATTTTTTAAAATTATTATTATTATGGATCATCGCACAGTCAGCCAGATGGTCAGACTGGATTTGGCATTTTGTCTACCTATCGAGTCCTTATCCAGGACCTGGAATAGGCAGATGTGGATGTTTGAGGGTATTACAGGTATCATCGCAGGATGGAAGCAGTTCCTAATAAGGCCGCCTTTTGCAATTGACTAATAGCGAATTTGTCAATGCCGATGATGGAGTTCAAGTGGTGCTCCAGTTGTTTTGGGATTGCGCCCAAGGAGCCTATTACTATTGGTACTACCCTTGCTTGCTTTTGCCACAGTCTTTCTATTTCTATTTGTAGGTCTTTGTATTTTGTTATCTTCTCCAGTTCTTTCTCGTCTATTCTGCTGTCTCCAGGCACTGCCACGTCCACTCTCCAGACTTTTTTGTCTTTCTTATCGACAATGGTTAAGTCTGGGGTGTTGTGTTGCAGGTGCTTGTCTGTTTGAATTCTGAAGTCCCAGAGCAGTTTAATTTTATCATTTTCTATGACTTTCTCTATTTTATGATCCCACCAGTTTTTGCTTACAGGCAAATGATATTTATTATTATTATTATTATTATTGGTCATCGCGCAGTCAGCCAGATGTTCAGACTGAATTTGACATTTTTGTCTACCTATTGAGTCCTTATCAAGGACCTGGGAAGACGATGAGGATGAGGATGAGGATTAAAAAAGATGCTGAGACTCTGGAAAGAGTGCAGAGAAGAGCAACAAAGAGGATTAGGGGACTGGAGGCCAAAACCTATGAGGAACGGCTGCTGGAATTGGAGATGTCTAGTTTAATGACGAGAAGGACAAGGGGGGACATGATAGCTGTGTTCCAGTATCTCAGGGGCTGCCCCAAAGAAGAGGGAGTCAAGCTATTCTCCAAAGCGTCTGAAGGCAGGATAAGAAGCAACGGATGGAATCTGGTCAAAGATTCGCTGAACAATGGTGTCGCTCGCTTAACAACCGCGGGGACGATTCCCCGAACAACTGCATCGAGAGAGGTCGTAAAATGGGGCAAAACGCCCTTCACTGTCTTGCTTAACAACGGAAATTTGGGCCTCCCTTGTGGTTGTAAGTCAAGGACGACCTCTACAACGTTGGTGACTTCTAAACTTGGCTGCTGACCCTGTACTCTTGAAAGGCCGCGATCCTAAGCTGGAGGGATGGGGGGGTCTTCTGTTTCCTAGGCAGGGGGGACGGGGGGCTGCCCCCTTTGCTTTCTCCATTATGGCCCCTCCAAAACTGATCCCCTTTGCCAGCACTCCCGGCGGTTCCTCCGCCAAATGTGAGGTTGCACCTGAAAACCGACGCAGGTTTTCGTTTCATTGATCACCGAGAAATGAGCCTCGTCGTGGACCATTGAGTTAATTATTCCTGGACGGAGAACCATAGTTGCTAATTGCCGCTTTTAGACCTAGAGTTAGAAGAGCTGCAGGTGCAGCCGCAGGACCCCAGCCAGAAGGACCCCACCCCCGCCCCAGTTCCATTTCGCGGTACACTAGAGGTCGTCCTCAACTTACGACAGTGCGTTTAGTGGGCCGTAATCCCGTGATCAAAATTTGGACGCTTGGCGACTGACTCGTGTTTATGACGGGCGCAGCATCCCCCGGGGGTCACATGGTCCCCTTTTGGCGACCATCCGACGGTCCATGGGGAAGCCACTTAGCGACCGTGCAGTGATTCGCTTAAGAACGGTGGCAGGAAAGGTCGTAAAAAGGGGGCAAAATTTCACTGAGCTGTCTCGCTTGGCGACAGGAATGTTGGGGCTCAGCTGGGCTCGTAGGTCAAGGACGACCTGTCTATGTTAATTCGCGTGGGAACTCTTTCCCCATTAATTTCTTCACTCTCCAGCCTTGGAATCCAGCTCTTAGAAGCTCTGAGCAGCAGATCCAGATGTTAGAGAAGAGGGACATTATTGGAAAATTAATATAATAATAATAATAATAATAATAATAATAATAATAATAATAATAATAATAATAATAATAATAAAGTTGGGAGGGACCTTGGAGGTCATCTAGTCCAACCCCCTGCTCAGGCAGGAAACCCTAGACCATTTCGGACAAATGGCTGTCTAGTCTCTTCTTAAAAACTTCCAGTGTTGGAGCATTCACCACTTCTGGAGGCAGGTAGTTCCACTGGTTAATTTTTCTGACTGTGAGGACGTTTCTCCTTAGTTCTAGGTTGCTTCTCTCCTTGATGAGTCTCCATCCGTTGTTTCTTGTCCTGCCTTCAGGCGCTTTGGAGAATAGCTTGACTCCTTCTTCTTCGGGGCAGCCCCTTATCCTTCTCTTCATTAAACTAGACATACCCAATTCCAGCAACCGTTCCTTATATGTTTTGGCCTCCAGTCCCCTGATCATCTTTGTTGCTCTTCTCTGTACTCTTTCTAGAGCAGCGGTTCTCAACCTATGGGTCGCGACCCCATTTGGGGTCGATCGACCATTTCTCGGGGGTCGCCAAACAAGGCGATCCGCCATTTTTCCCCCTCAGGGGGCGGCGCTGCGCATGCGCGGCACGTTTGTGTGACAGGGGTCGCTGTCACACAAAGGTTCAGAACCACTGTTCTAGAGTGTCAACATCTTTTTTACATCGTGGTGACCAAAACTGGATGCCGTATTCCATGTGTGGCCTTACCAAGGCCTTGTAAAGTAGTATTAATACTTCACCTGATCCTGATTCTATCCCTCTGTTAATGCAGCCTAACACTGTGTTGGCTTTTTTGACAGCTGCAGCACACGGCTGGCTCATAGTTAAGGGATTGTCCACTAGGATTCCGAGGTCCCTCTCACAGTTACTACTATTGAGCAAGGTTCCCCCTATACTAAACCTGTACATTTGGTTCTTCTTGCCTAAATGTAGAACCTTGCTTTTTTCACCACTGAATTTCATTTTGTTAGATAGCGCCCAGTGTTCAAGTCTGTCCAGGTCAGTGCTTTTCAACGTTTGTGTGACGGCGACCCCCGTCACACAAACGTGCCGCGCATGCGCGGCGCCGCCCCATGCGTGGCGCCGCCCCATGTGCGACACGCATGCGCGGCGGCGCCCCCCGAGGGGGAAAAATGGCGGATCGCCTTGTTTGGCGACCCCCGAGAAATGGTCGATCGACCCCAAATGGGGTCGCGACCCATAGGTTGAGAACCGCTGGTCCAGGTCCTCCTGTATCCTAAGCCTGTCTTCTGGAGTGTTGGCTATTCCTGCCAGCTTGGTGTCATCTGCAAATTTGATGAGTTCCCCGTCTATCCCCTCATCCAAAGCAAAGATGTCTCCCACCCTGCTACTCAATGCTGGATGGCAAGCGAGAAACCCATTTCCTCTTTGATGGAGACCAAGATTTTATTAGTTAAAACTGAAAAGGACGGAGACGCTGCGCAGGGCAGGCCTGTTACATTCTGTACAGGACGCTCGTGGCCAACTTGAGAAGAAAAGAGACCCCCCCCCTCAATCCAACTCGTCTGGTTCTTTGTCCCAGTTGGGGTTATCCCCTCGTGGTTTGGGACCCCCACTCTTCTTGGCCACCATGATGTCGCTGACATCTAACAACGTCATTGCTATTTGAGTGGCCAGGACGATACCCCGGTATTTCACCAGGTACGGGTCCAGCACACCTTCCACGGCGGCATCCACGGTGCTGGCCTCTTCCACGCCCAACAGGATGCCGGTATTCTGGTTGCCTAGTTGATGCTGGATTTCCATCTTGGCCATCATCTCGTTGACCGACAGGCCTGAATTGTCCGCCAGGATGGCGGGGAGAGTTTTCAAAGCTTGGGAGAACTCCAAAATGCCGTATTGTTCACATCCGGGGTAGTACATGCCCAGAGTGCTCAGGCGTACCGAGAGAGCCATCTCGGTGGCGCCGGCCCCTGGCAAGACCCGGGCATCGGTGCCCAGGTTCTTGTAAACCTGCACGCCATCTCGGATGGCTTCTTCCAGACAGTCCAGCATCTCACCGGTGGCTCCTCGGAGCACCACCGTAGCCAAAGGACACGGCGTACCGTGTTGACTGAAGACCAGTACGATGGTGCTGCCGATCTCGGTGGTGTAGACACGATAGCAGTGTCCCATGTCCTCGGGCGACGGCACGGTGGGCTTGAACAGGAGGGTGGCGCCCGCCATTTTGCACAGGCGCTGGAGCTGCATCCGGGATGGGAGCCGCACCACCATGATCCTGCAACGGTCGGCGTAGAAGACGGCCAGGGCGTCCACCCTTCCTCCCACCACCATGACGTTCACCCCGGCTTTGGCGAGAGCCAGGACTCGTTCCGCCATGATATTTTCTTCCGTTTTGCCGAAGTTCTTCAGCTGGGAGGCGCTTTCGAACCTGACCGTGTTCTTGGCTTCAAACCTGGAGACGCCAAAAGGACAACAGTAGGCCACGATTCGGGCTCTCTCCACGCGCTTGATGATGCCCTCTGCCTCCGCGGGGACGAGCATCCCTTCCAAGACGTAGGAGTTCAAGATGCCCCCTCCCGGGACTTTGAAGACCCGGATGAGATCCGGGTTGAAAGCCGAGTGGTCGGGAGGCGCCACCGAGATGCACGCCGTGGCCACCAGCTTGGACAAGAACTTTTGGTAGCCAAAAAGTTTGCTGCCCATGATGGACTGCAATACACATTGCACCTCCTCCTGGTGGCGGGGGTTTTTCAGCGTGAAGCAGACCAGGCCCGGCAAGAGCCGTAGGACCTCTTTGCAAGCCATGTCGTAGCCCGCTCGGATGTGGACCATCGACAGCCCGGACCTCAGGAGCTTCTCCGCGTTCTCCAGCAGGGCCCCAGCCAGCAGGACGACGAAATTGGTCCCGTCCCCCGTCTCTTCCTCTTGGGTTTCGGCAGCGGAGCGCAACAGGCAAGCCATGGGGCTCTCCAATTCCAGCTCCTTCAAAATGGTGGCGGCGTGGGAGGAATGGAACATCCTGCCCACGTGGTTGATCACCAGCTTGTTGTGGCCCAAGGGGCCGTAGCACGTGCGCAGGCAGTGCATCAAGGCCTTGCAGGCCATCAGGTTGGTGAAGAGGGTCTCTTGCAAGCCGCTGAAGTACTTCATCCCTGCTTTGAGCATCTGAGGAAGACCGGGGGCCATCGGGACGTGGGCTGCCATGACCTGAGGAGAGAGAAGCTGGAGTAGGAAGGGGACCCCCCAAGCCCAGGTTCAGGTAGGGCTTGAGGAGGCCTAGATAAAGACCTTGATTTCCAGAGACCGATTACTAGAACTGTTGGGAAGGAAAAGTCCTCCATCTCTTCTCCCATGGATCACCACTTTATCTTTAAGACCCTCTCCCCTTAATTCCTTTCATGGGGTGGTCCACAAGGTACGGTCCCCAAAAAGTCAGTTGTGCCATCGTAGCTGCCATCTGGACTTTTTTGACCATGCCTTAGGGAGATCACTGCCTGTCTTTCTCTTTGGCGCAACCGCCACTACTCCCCAGAGTTGTCTCTACTCAACTCTACTCAGCTCTACTCTACTCGACCAACTCCACCCATTCTGTCCAACACTAGTTAACCCACTACTGCTCCCCAGATTCGTCTCTACTCAACTCTACTCTACAGTACTCTACTTAAACCCACTACTGCTCCCCAAAGTTGTCTCTACCCAACTCTACTTTCCTTAATCCACTACTGCTCCCCAAAGTTGTTTCTACTCAACTCTAATCTACAGTACTCTACTTAAACCCACTACTGCTCCCCAGAGTTGTTTCTACTCACCTCTACTCTACCTAACCCACTACTGCTCCCCAGAGTTGTCTCTACCCAACTCTACTCTCCTTAATCCACTACTGCTCCCCAGTTGTTGCTACTAAACTCTGCTCTACTTAATCCACTATTGCTCCCCAGAGTTGTCTCTACTAAACTCTACTGTACTTTACTTAACCCACTACTGCTCCCCAGAGTTGTTTCTACTAACTCTACTCTACTCTACTTAACCACTACTGCTCCCCAGAGTTGTCTCTAGCCAACTCTACTCTACTCTACTTAACCCACTACTGCTCTCCAGAGTTGTCTCTACTAAATTCTACTGTACTTCACTTAACCCACTACTGCTCCCCAGAGTTGTCTCTACTAAATTCTACTGTACTTTACTTAACCTACAACTGCTCCCCAGAGTTGTCTCTACTCAACTCTACTCAGCTCTACTCTACTCAACCAACTCCACCCATTCTGTCCAACACTAGTTAACCCACTACTGCTCCCCAGATTCGTCTCTACTCAACTCTACTCTACAGTACTCTACTTAAACCCACTACTGCTCCCCAAAGTTGTTTCTACTCAACTCTACTTTCCTTAATCCACTACTGCTCCCCAAAGTTGTTTCTACTCAACTCTAATCTACAGTACTCTACTTAAACCCACTACTGCTCCCCAGAGTTGTTTCTACTCACCTCTACTCTACCTAACCCACTACTGCTCCCCAGAGTTGTTTCTACTCACCTCTACTCTACCTAACCCACTACTGCTCCCCAGAGTTGTCTCTACCCAACTCTACTCTCCTTAATCCACTACTGCTCCCCAGTTGTTGCTACTAAACTCTGCTCTACTTAATCCACTATTGCTCCCCAGAGTTGTCTCTACTAAACTCTACTGTACTTTACTTAACCCACTACTGCTCCCCAGAGTTGTTTCTATTAAACTCTACTCTACTCTACTTAACCACTACTGCTCCCCAGAGTTGTCTCTACTAAATTCTACTGTACTTTACTTAACCTACAACTGCTCCCCAGAGTTGTCTCTACTAAACTCTACTGTACTTTACTTAACCCACTAGTGCTCCCCAGAGTTGTTTCTACTAAACTCTACTCTACTCTACGTAACCACTACTGCTCCCCAGAGTTGTCTCTAGCCAACTCTACTCTACTCTACTTAATCCACTACTGCTCCCCAGAGTTGTCTCTACTAAATTCTACTGTACTTTACTTAACCCACTACTGCTCCCCAGAGTTGTCTCTACTAAACTCTACTGTACTCTACTTAACCCACTATTGCTCCCCAGAGTTGTCTCTACTCATTTCTACTCTACTTAATCTACTACTGCTCCCCAAAGTTGCCTCTACTCATTTCTACTCTACTTAATTTACTACTGCTCCCCAGAGTTGTCTCTACTCAACTCTACTCTACTCCACTTAACCCACTACTGCTCCTCAGAGTTATCTCTACTCTACTTAACCCACCACTGCTCCCCAGAATTGTCCGTACTCGACTCTAATCCATTCTACCCATCCTACACAACCCGCCCCTGCTCCGCAGAGTAGTCTGCCGGCTACTTCTTCTTCCTGTTCACTTCAACTCCCATCATCCCCATCCCCCATGCCTCTGGACCACCCCAGGCTGGGGAAGGCTGCCTAGCCCTACTCAACCTTACAAATGTTGCTGGTCATCTGCCTTAAAGCTTCACCTCCAGCTTTGATTTTCTCTCCTTAAGGCCTCTGCTAATAATACCGACAGTAGCGTTTCTCCACTTTAGCAGCTTGATGGGGAATTCTGGGAGTTGAAGTCACCCTGCTGCCAAGATGGAGAAAGTCAAGACTATTTAATCCCCAATTAAATACACCCAGGAGGTTAGGGGTACCCCACTTCCTAGGGGTTTATGTCTCATTTTCTCGCCCGCTGGACCTCAAAATTAGCCTACTGCAATAAGCCGGAAGGGTCCCACCAGGAAAGACAGCAGGGGCTGGAATGGCGGAAGCAACCGGTCAACGGCGGTTATGGTGGGAGGGGGGGCATGTGGAGTGATGTCACACTTGAGCGTTCCAGGAAGCGACTAATGGCTTTAGTCAGTCTTGCCCATCCAATGGAAATCCAGCTGGGTGCTGCCCACTTTTATATTGCATAATTCTTCATTTGCAAGGAAATCGGGGCCAAATAGTTTGATGTCTGTGGGTACATTCCAAGGCTTGGAGCTGGACCGGTTGAATGATGGCCTTGCAATCCAGGATTGGAGATTGATTGGTTGAATGATGGCCTTGCAATCTAGGCCTCAGAGCTTGACCGGTTGAATGGCGGCTTGCAATCCAGGGCTGGGAGCTTGACTGGTTGAATGGGGGTCTTGCAATCCAGGCCTCGGAGATTGACCGGTTGAATGGGGGTCTTGCAATCCAGGGCTGGGAGCTTGACTGGTTGAATGGCGGCTTGCAATCCAGGGCTCGGAGTTTGACTGGTTGAATGGGGGTCTTGCAATCCAGGCCTCGGAGATTGACCGGTTGAATGGGGGTCTTGCAATCCAGGGCTCGGAGCTTGACCGGTTGAATGATGGCCTTGCAATCCAGGGCTCGGAGCTTGATCAGTTGAATGATGGCCTTGCAATCTAGGCCTCAGAGCTTAACCCGTTGAATGGGGGTCTTGCAATCTGGGGTTTGGAGCTTGACCGGTTGAATGGGGGTCTTGCAATCTGGGGTTCGGAGCTTGACTGGTTGAATGATGGCCTTGCAATCCAGGGCTTGGAGCACTTTGGGGGGGTGGGATGGACCTTGGACACAAGCAGTCCTCAAATTACAACTTTTCATTTAGCGACCGAAGTTACAACGGCACGGAAAAGTCTGTGTTTCACACTTAACGACCGCTGCAGCATGTCCACGGTCACGTGATCAAAATTTCAGACGCCCGGCAACTGATTCCTATTTACGACGGTCACAGCGTTCTGGGGGGGGGGTGTCATGCGATCCCCTTTTGCGACTTTCTGACAAGCAAAGTCAATTGTGTTGCTCGTTCAACCACTGCAGGGATTCCCTTAATGACCAGTGGCAAAGCAAGATGGTAAAAACAGGGCAAAATTCCCTTATAAGAAACGTCTCGCTTAGCGACGGAATTCTGAGGCTGCATTGTGACCGCAAGCCGAGGACTCCCGGTTTTTTCCTTTAACGAAGCTTGAAATGTTTAAGGGGCTTCGGAAAAAAGATTATTATCCAGGTCACCCGGATTTCTCCACAAATGCTGGTCTATTTCAGGAACAGGGTTGCGAGAACAGGCTGAAACAGCTTCGTTGTTAAAAAAAAACAAAGCCCCAAAAAAACCCCACAACGACAATTTTTCAGTTCACCTGTCGCCTCAAATTACAAAAATAAAATTCCTCCACCGGAAAAGTGAGAAGTGACTGATAGAAACGCCGGAATTGGCTCCCAAAAAAAAAAAAAAGTCCGCGCAAAAGAAGACGACCAAGATTCCCTAAATCTACAGAGTTGCTAGTCCTCAAGATACGACCTCGATAGGACTTCTGTGGTCAAGGGATGCCATCGTTGGGAGTCGGGCCCGATTTTAAGAGCTTTCTTTGACGCGGATAGCGAAGTGAAGCGCTGCCGTTGTTTGGCGAATCCCACGGTCGTTAAGCGAATCTGGCCTCCCCTATTGACTTAGCTTGTCGGAAGCCTGCTGGGAAGGTTGCAATCATGTGACCCTCCTGGATGCAATCATGTGACACCCTCCCCCGTCTTAAAGACATGCCGGTCGCCAAAGGCCTAAATTTTGGTGGGGATGCTGGAATGGTCATAATTCTGAGGACCGGTCGTAAGTGCGAGGACCGGCTGTAAGTCACTTTTTAATGGTAACTTTGAGCCGTTGCTAAACCCGGGGTGGTAAGCTGAGGACTCCTGTGTTGATTGGAGAGGTTCCACTTGAAAAAAATATCTATCCAGGGGGTTGGACTAGATGACCTCCAAGGTCCCTTCCAACTTTATTATTATTATTATAAGACACAGCTTCAATGCAGAGCTCTATCGTAAGTCCCCTTTTTTCAGCACAATTTCGTAATTCGGAAGAGTCGCTAAACGGGTGGTTGTAAGGGGAGGACCCCCGTTTTGGAGCGCCAGAATAAAAGAGGAGGAAGTCGGCTGTTTGAGGACACTGACGGGCGCTCTGATGCCAGCACGTTGCTAAATGGACAGTCGTAAGTCGAGGACTGCCTGCGTTGCAAGGATGTCTGCTAACTGAGGATCTGAATGCTCCCTTTTCTTTTAAGCCTCTTTTTCCAGACAGCTTTTTTCTCTCTCTCTCTTTCTCTGTCTCCTTCGGTCTCTTCTCTCTCTCTCCTCTCTCTCTCACTTTCTTGCGCTCTCTCCTCTTTCCCTCTCTTCTCTCCTTCTCTCTTCTCTCTCTTTTCTCTCTCTCTTTTCTCTCTCTCTTTCTCTCTCTTTTCTCTCCCTCTTTCTCTCTCTTTTTCTCTCTTTCTCTTTCTCTCCCCCCTTTCTCTCTCTTTTTTCTGTCTCCTTCTCTCCCTCCCTCCCTCTCTCTCTCCCTTTCTCTTCTCTTTCTCTCTCCTCTCTCTCTCTTTCTCTCACTCTTTTTCTCTTTCTCTCACTCTTTCTCTTTCTCTCTCTCTCTCTTTCTCTGTCTCCTTCGGTCTCTTCTCTCTCTCTCTCCTCTCTCTCACTTTCTTGCGCTCTGTCCTCTTTCCCTCTCTCCTTCTCTCTTCTCTCTCTTTTCTCTCTCTTTCTCTCTCTTTTCTCTCCCTCTTTCTCTCTCTTTTTCTCTCTTTCTCTTTCTCTCCCCCTTTCTCTCTCTTTTTCTGTCTCCTTCTCTCTCTCCCTCCCTCCCTCTCTCCCTTTCTCTTTCTCTCTCCTCTCTCTCTCTTTCTCTCACTCTTTTTCTCTTTCTCTCACTCTTTCTCTTTCTCTCTCTCTCTTTCTCTGTCTCCTTCGGTCTCTTCTCTCTCTCTCTCCTCTCTCTCACTTTCTTGCGCTCTCTCCTCTTTCCCTCTCTTCTCTCTCTCCTTCTCTCTTCTCTCTCTTTTCTCTCTCTTTCTCTCTCTTTTCTCTCCCTCTTTCTCTCTTTCTCTTTCTCTCCCCCCTTTCTCTCTCTTTTTCTGTCTCCTTCTCTCTCTCCCTCCCTCCCTCTCTCCTTTTCTCTTCTCTTTCTCTCTCCTCTCTCTCTCTTTCTCTCACTCTTTTTCTCTTTCTCTCACTCTTTCTCTTTCTCTCACTCTTTCTCTTTCTCTCTCCTTCGGTTTCTCTCTCTCTCTCCTCTCTCTCACTTTCTTGCGCTCTCTCCTCTTTCCCTCTCTTCTCTCTCTCCTTCTCTCTTCTCTCTCTTTTCTCTCTCTCTTTCTCTCTCTCTTTTCTCTCCCTCTTTCTCTCTCTGCTCTCTCTTTCTCTTTCTCTCCCCCCTTTCTCTCTCTTTTTTCTGTCTCCTTCTCTCCCTCCCTCCCTCTCTCTCTCCCTTTCTCTTCTCTTTCTCTCTCCTCTCTCTCTCTTTCTCTCTCTCTTTTTCTCTTTCTCTCACTCTTTCTCTTTCTCTCACTCTTTCTCTTTCTCTCTCCTTCGGTTTCTCTCTCTCTCTCCTCTCTCTCACTTTCTTGCGCTCTCTCCTCTTTCCCTCTCTTCTCTCTCTCCTTCTCTCTTCTCTCTCTTTTCTCTCTCTCTTTTCTCTCTCTCTTTTCTCTCCCTCTTTCTCTCTCTTTTTCTCTCTTTCTCTTTCTCTCCCCCCTTTCTCTCTCTTTTTTCTGTCTCCTTCTCTCCCTCCCTCCCTCTCTCTCTCCCTTTCTCTTCTCTTTCTCTCTCCTCTCTCTCTCTTTCTCTTTTTCTCTTTCTCTCACTCTTTCTCTTTCTCTCTCTCTCTCTTTCTCTGTCTCCTTCGGTCTCTTCTCTCTCTCTCTCCTCTCTCTCACTTTCTTGCGCTCTCTCCTCTTTCCCTCTCTCCTTCTCCTCTCTCTTTTCTCTCTCTTTCTCTCTTCTCTCTCTCCTTCTCTCTTCTCTCTCTTTTCTCTCTCTTTCTCTCTCTTTTCTCTCCCTCTTTCTCTCTTTCTCTTTCTCTCCCCCCTCTCTCTCTCTTTTTCTGTCTCCTTCTCTCTCTCCCTCCCTCCCTCTCTCCCTTTCTCTTTCTCTCTCCTCTCTCTCTCTTTCTCTCACTCTTTTTCTCTTTCTCTCACTCTTTCTCTTTCTCTCACTCTTTCTCTTTCTCTCTCCTTCAGTTTCTCTCTCTCTCTCCTCTCTCTCACTTTCTTGCGCTCTGTCCTCTTTCCCTCTCTTCTCTCTCTCCTTCTCTCTTCTCTCTCTTTTCTCTCCCTCTTTCTCTCTCTGCTCTCTCTTTCTCCTTTTCTCTCTTTCTCTCACTCTTTTTCTTTCTCTCTCCTTCGGTTTCTCTCTCTCTCTCCTCTCTCTCACTTTCTTGTGCTCTGTCCTCTTTCCCTCTCTTCTCTCTCTCCTTCTCTCTTCTCTCTCTTTTCTCTCTCTCTTTTCTCTCTCTCTTTCTCTCTCTTTTCTCTCCCTCTTTCTCTCTCTTTTTCTCTCTCTCTTTCTCTCCCCCCTTTCTCTCTCTTTTTTCTGTCTCCTTCTCTCCCTCCCTCCCTCTCTCTCTCCCTTTCTCTTCTCTTTCTCTCTCCTCTCTCTCTCTTTCTCTCTCTCTTTTTCTCTTTCTCTCACTCTTTCTCTTTCTCTCTCTCTCTCTTTCTCTGTCTCCTTCGGTCTCTTCTCTCTCTCTCTCTCCTCTCTCTCACTTTCTTGCGCTCTGTCCTCTTTCTCTCTCCTTCTCTCTCTTTTCTCTCTCTCTTTCTCTCTCTGCTCTCTCTTTCTCTTTTTCTCTCTTTCTCTCGCTCTCTTTCTCTCTCCCCTTTCTCTCTCTTTTTCTGTCTCCTTCTCTCTCTCCCTCCCTCTCCCTCTCCCTTTCTCTTCTCTTTCTCTCTCCTCTCTCTCTCTTTCTCTCACTCTTTTTCTCTCTCTTTGTCTCCTTTGGTCTCTCTCTCTCTCTCCTCTCTCTCACTTTCTCGCGTTCTCTCCTTTTTCCCTCTCTCCTCTCTCTCTCCTTCTCTCTCTCTTTTCTCTCTTTCTCTCTTTTTCTCTTGCTCTCTTTCTCTCTCCTCTCCCTCCCTTTCTCCCCTTTTCTCTCCCTCCCTCCCTCTCCCTCTCCGTCCCTTTCTCTCTCTTTCTTTCTCCTCTCTCTCTCTGTCTCCTTCTCTCTCCCTCCCTCTCCCTTTTTCTCTCTCTCCTCTCTCCCTCTTTCTCTCTTTCTCTTTTGCTCTCCTCTTTCTTTCTTTCTTTCTTTCTTTCTTTCTCCCCTCTTTCTCTCCCTATCTCTGTCTCTCTCCCTCTCTTCCTCTCCTTCTCTCCTCTCTCTCTCTCTCTCTCTCTCTCTCTCTCCCCCCCCTCCCTTCCTCCTTGCCCACCCATCAGCCGATCCATCCTCGCCATCCCGTTGCGCTCCCTTTCACATGATAATGTGTCTGCCAGAAGAATTTGGCTCAGGAGATTTTTTTAAAAGGAGAGAGAAAAAAAAAACCCTCGGATACGAGTCAAGGGGAGGCAGGCGGAGAAGGGCAGGGTGCAAATCCTGCAGGACCCCGGGAAGAATGGACCTCGCCTAGTGATATTGTGCCGAAGAAAGAAATGTCGGTGACTTATTGTTGGTCTCTCTCTCTCTCTCTTTTTTCTCTTTGTGAAAAAAGCTTGCAAAATGTGGAGCAGACTTTATCGGGGAGAAGGAGGAGAAAAAGACTTTCAGGAGGCAGGGAGATGCAATCCTGGAAACTTTAAAACTTGTGGACTTCGACTCCCAGAATCCCCCAGCCAGCTGTGCTGGCTGGGGAATTC
>JAKSXO010000081.1:1009997-1044997 GCA_024509115.1 Crotalus helleri
TTCTAACCCTAACCCTTAACCGTAACCCTAAACCTAAATCTTAAATCTAACCCTAACCGTAACCTTAACCCTAACCCTAGCCTTAACCCTAACCCTAAACCTTAACCTTAATCCTAACCCTAACCCTAACCCTTAACCGTAACCCTAAACCTAAACCTAAACCTAGCCTTAATCCTAACCCTTAACCCTAACCCTAGCTCAGTGATGGCGAACCTTTTAGAGACCGAGTGCCCAAACTGCAACCCAAAACTCACTTATGCATCGTTGGGTGCTGGGTGGGCGTGGCCCATTGGGTGGGCGTGGCTTCGGTGGTAATGGCAGACTGGGTGGGACTAAAAAGTTCAATCAATCAATCCCAACTTTGCGAGATCTTTTTTTTCCCGCGAGAAGTTGAAATTGACTGATTGAACCTTTTTTTTTTTTTTTTGCACGCGGCGGCAGAGGCCTAAAGCGAAAAGGTTTTATAAAACCCAGCTGAAGGCCTAGAAGTGGGGCGACGGTGCGCGTGCCCACAGAGAGGGCTCTGAGTGCCGCCTTTGGCACCCATGCCATAGGTTCGCCACCACTGCCCTAGCTCTAACCCAGTGGTTCTCCACCTGTGGGTCGGGACCCCATTTGGGGTCGAACGAGCATTTCACGGGGGTCGCCAAACAACACAGTCCGCCATTTTTCCCCCCCTTTTCCTTAGCTGGGCTCCTCCCTTTTATTCTATTGGCTTTTGAAAGCCAATAGAAGAGACTATGTTGAATAGAGTCTCATTCTATTGGCTTTCAAAAGCCAATAGGAATTGTCCAGGCTGTCTCTGCCCTGCTGAGCCCGCCAAAAGTCCCATTCTGCAAACGGTGCTGCACCCGTGGAGTAGTCCTCGACTTACGACCGGTTGAGTAGTCCTCGACGTACGACCGGTTGGGGGGGTCGCGGCATTAAAAAGGTTGAGAACCACTGCGCTAGCCCTAAAGCAGAGGTCCCCAACGTTCTGGGCACCACAGACCGGTTCCGTGGGCAGAAGTTTTTCCGCGGACCGGTGGGTGCCTGGTTTTTGTCTGCTGCCTGCATCCCACGGATGGGGCTTTGCTTGTTTGTGCCGACCGATTGCTGGCATGCCGTGGCCGGTAGCGGTTCGCAGACCGGCAGAGGGTTGGGGACCGCTGGCATAGAACTTCCATAGTTGCAAGGCGAGGCTGCTTCCCATTCAGCAACTTACACAACGGCCGGAGAAGATTTCGACGAGCGAGGATGAGTCTGCCCCCCTTTTCGTCGGCTGGTGCCCTCCCTGCCGTTCACGGGAAGGCACGAGGTGTGTGTGTGTGTGTGTGTGTCGCCGCCCTCCCGCTTCCTCGCCAGCTCTGACGAAGCGACCCCTCGCTAAGCGGGGCCGGCCCACGGCAACTGACTCAACCACGCTAGCGCCAGCTGGTTTTTTTCCGAAAACACTCCTTACTTTTTTATCTTGGCACCGACCGTTGGCACCCGTTTTTCTAGGTGGCATGTGTTGTTTTCTTCATTACGCCCACCCGAACGGGTCTGAGCGGGCGACGGGGAGTTTATTTTGCAATTTCCTGCCGACCGAGCCGAGGAAAAGACTCGGGGAGTGGAACATGGGACTTCGGGGGGGGGGAGGCGGGAAGCCATGGGCTCCGGGTGCAGGAAGACCGTGGGCATCGCCGTTAGGATGTCGCACACGCAGCCCTGACCACCTTTTCCAGCTGCGTGGCCTCCACGAGGAATTACACGTAGTCCTCCACGTACGACCGTGCGCTCGGTGACCGTTCCCAGTCACGACGGCGCAGAAAAAGTCGACTTAACGACTATTTTTCAATTACGACCGTCGCAGCATCCCAGTTTTGTCACGTGATCAAAACTCGGACCCTCGGCAACTGACTCATATTTATGACGGTCGCAGCATCCCGGGTGGGGTCACGTGGGTTGTCTTTTGGCGACCAGCAAAGCCAACGGATCCACTTAACGACCGGGTGACTAATTTAACAACGGCAGGGATTCGCTTACCGAGAGTAGCAAGGAAGGTCGTAAGACGGGACCAAACGCACCGAACCACAGAAATTTTAGGCTGGAGTCTGGTCGTAAGTGGAGGACTCCCGGTTAATGTAGGCCGCCTTTCGCATTCTGGCCTCTGCTGGTAAGAATTTGCGCGCAACATTTTTACCCACTTGGCAAGAAACGGCATTATCGGTAGGGCTCGGCGTACGGCCACAGTGCAACCCAAAAGGTCCGTTGCTAAGCAAGACGGTCGTTAAGTGAGTCTTGCCCCGTTTTACCAGCTTTCTGGCCACCGTTGTTCAACGAATCACTGCGGCTGCCAAGTTAGTAAACCCGGTTGTTAAGTGAATCCAGCTTCCCACCTCCCCCCATGGAAAAGGGGATCCCGGGATCCCGGAACATTGCGACCGTCGTAAATACGAGTCAGTTGCCAAGCATCTCAGTTTTGATCACCCGACCACGGGGAGGCTGCAACAATCGTCAGGGTGAAAAACGGTCGTAGGCCCCTTTTTTCGGCACCGTTGTAACTCTGAACGGTCACTAAATGAACGGTCGTAAGCCGAGGACTGCCTGTGCATAACAATCTAGTCAATTAACAGTGAACACTACATAGATAAGGATGGAGGGAATTTAAGGGAGGCTGGCCATGGATCCCTTTGGGCAACGCAAGGACTCTGCACTGATGGCCCGTTTAAGCTCTGCCTGGCCCTGCTCTCCTACAGTCCCTTTCTCTCTCTCGTTGGCCAGTGTCTCACCAAAGCCCACTTTATCCCCCACATTGGGACTGGAGAAGAGAGCTTCCAGACCTACCAGCTTCTAGTGCAGGCCATGGATGAGATCGAGAGAAAGACCTTTCACGAGTGGACCCAAGGCTTGGACAAGGACAGCCTGAAGCGCCTGGACACCCCTCTGCTCATCCCGAGCGCCGAGATGCCGGGAATGCTGGACATCAATTTTGACAAGTGAGTGAGAGGCGCGGGAAGAACCGGAGAGGACCGTGTTGCCCTGGGGTTCCACCACCGTCTCATGGGGCCTTCCTTCTTCCTTCTCCTCCTCCTCCTTCTTTCTCCTTGTTCCTTCTTCCTTCCCCTTCTCCTTTGTCCTTCTTCTCCTCCTTCCTTCTCCTCCTCTTCCTCATTCTCCTCCTTGTTCATTCTTCTCCTTGTCCTCCTTCCTTCTCCTTCTGCTTCACCTCCTCATTCTCTTCCTCCTCCTTCTTCCTTTGCTTCTCCTCCTCCTCCTCCTCCTCCTCCTTCCTTGCTCTTCCTTCTTCTCCTTCCTTGCCCTTCTTTCTCCTTCTCTTCTTCCTTCTCCTTCTCCTTTGTCCCTCTCCTTCCTTCTACTCCTTCCTTTCCCTCCTTCCTTCTCCTCCTCTTCCTTATTCTCCTCATTCATTCTCCTCCTCATCCTCCTTCCTTCTTCTGCTTCTCCTCCTCATTCTCTTCCTCCTCCTCCTTCCTTTGCTTCTCCTCCTCCTCCTTCCTTGCTCTTCCTTCTCCTTCTTCTTCTCCTTCCTTCTTCTCCTTCCTTGCTCTTCTTTCTCCTTCTCTTCTTCCTTCTCCTTCTCCTTTGTCCTTCCTCTCCTTCCTTTCCCTCCTTCTTCCTTCTGCTTCTCCTCCTCCTCATTCTCCTCTTCCTTCTCCAGGCACTTGCTGAAATTATTTGTGGAAATCCACTATTGGGAGAGGGTGCTGTTTGAGATCCCCCATTACGTGGTAGAGGTGTACGAACGGAAGGAAGACCTGCGGAACCTGAGGGAGAACCTCCTGCTGGTGGCCCGAGACTACAACAGGTTAGTAGCTCCGGGTCCCTGTCTAATCTCGTAGGAGGGTAGACATCTACCTCAGCTTCGCAGCCAATAAATAGGGCGACCTTTGCCACTCTCCTCCTGCAGCAGCTGGGAGTTGTCCCTTGAGGCCTAGAGGCTGATCCGGTTACTCAGTCTTGCCCCCAGAAGTAGTGGATGCTCCATCACTGGAGGCTTTTTTAAGGAGAGGCTGGAGACCACCCTTGTCTGAAATTGTCTGAGGTCTCCTGCTGGTCACCACGATGTAAACAAGATGCTGAGACTCTGGAAAGAGTGCAGAGAAGAGCAACAAAGAGGATCAGGGGACTGGAGGCTAAAACATATAAGGAACGGTTGCTGGAATTGGGGATGTCTAGTTTAACGAAGAGAAGGACGAGGGGGGACAGGATAGTCATGTTGCAGTATCTCAGGGGCTGCCCCAAAGAAGAGGGAGTCAAGCTATTCTCCAAGGCGCCTGAAGGCAGGACAAGAAGCAACAGATGGAAACAAATCAAGGACAGACCTATCCTGGAACTAAGGAGAAATTTCTGGAAGGAAGGAAGGAAGGAAGGAAGGAAGGAAGGAAGGAAGGAAGGAAGGAAGGAAGGAAGGAAGGAAGGAAGGAAGGAGATGGGAATGAGAAGGAGGGAGGGAGGAGGAAGGAAGGAAGGAAGGAAGGAAGGAAGGGAAGGAAGGAAGGAGATGGGAATGAGAAGGAGGGAGGGAGGAGGAAGGAAAAGAAGGAAGGAAGGAAGGAAGGAAGGAAGGAAGGAAGGAAGGAAGTTGATGGGAATGAGAAGGAAAGGGAGGGAGGAAGGAAGGCAGGAAGGAGATGGGAATGAGAAGATTGGAGGAAGGGAAAATGGGAAGGAGGGAGGAAGGAAGGAAGGAAGGAAGGAAGAAAGGAAGAAAGAAAGGAAATCAAACTATTCTCCAAAGCGCCTGAAAGCAGGACAAGAAGCAACGGATGGAAATGAATCAAGGAGAGAAGCAACCTAGAACTAAGGAGAAACTTCCTGACAGTGAGAACAATTAACCAGTGGAACTACCTGCCTCCAGAAGCGGTGAAGGCTTCAACACTGGAAGTTCTTAAGAAGAGACTGGACAGCCATTTGTCTGAAAGGGTCTAGGGTTTCCTGCCTGAGCAGGGGGTTGGACTAGATGACCTCCAAGGTCTCCCCCAATTCGCCTGCTATTCTCTCTGAAGCCCCTTGGTTCAGGTGTCTGAGAGACAGGAAGATGCCAGGACCGCCCAGCTTTGAAGCCGGGAACCTCCAGATTTAGAAGCCAGGACGTCACCCCACATAAACGCTGAGTAACCCTCTTCGTCGGAGGAAGGTTCAGAAAAGGGTTGAGGCCAAACGGCGGGCCGTCCACCCCCCGGCGGCCATCCCTCGTGGCCCCGGCTCTCACTTCGCTTAACAAGCCTTGGAGGGCGAGAAGGACCTCCGTGGAGAAGACCTTCCTCCAGTCCTCCAATTCAGACGACGCTGGGCAACTGGCTCGTATTTATGATGCTCGCAGTGTCCTAGACCTCATGGGACACTCCCCCCTCCCCCATTTGCGACCTCCTGAAAGTCAGTGAGAAATCCAGACCCGCTTAACGACCGCGTTACTGCCGTGGTTCACTTGCCGCTTGGCGTTGCCCGCTTTTCCTCCGTAGTGCGGATAATCTGGGCGAGCCGCCACGGCGAGCAGTGTGCGTGTGTCTCTCTGTGTGTGTGTCTTTCTCTGTCACCTCTGTAAGGGTGGCCAGCAAAATAACCGAGCGGGAAGGGAGCTCAGAGGCCTTGTAGTCTGACCCCCCCCTGCTCCAGCAAGAGACCTGGGAGGAGAACCCAATTTGGTTGACTTCCTGAGATGTTCCTGATGGAGCTGTGTGCTTGGCAAGGAGGGTCCCTGTTTTTTGTTTTCTTTCTGGAGTGCGACGGTGCAGAGGTGTGTGTGTGTGTGTGTGTGTGTGTGTGTGTGTGTGTGTGTCTCGTGGGCTCCGCCGGAGGAAGCGTGGTTTGCAACGAGCTTTCTCTTGGCAGCTGCTTTCTCGTCATGACACACGTGTGTGAAGCTGGTCTTTTGTGCCTGCGCGATTTTTCTCCTCGGAAATTAATTAGAGACCAGGTGGGTGTTTAGGGGGAGGCAGCTGGCCAGGAAGAAGGAGCCTGCTTGCAGCTTTATTGCTCAAGGAGGGATTGAAACGGGCCCCGTGCGTTAGGTCTTCCCGGGGATTACTGTTACCATCGTCCACATCCCACATCGGTTGGGGCCAGGAGGGCTGCGGGTAATGGGCAGGGGTGACTGGAGATTCTAGGACAGGGTTTCTCAATGTTGGGCACCTTTAAGACATTTGGACTTCATCTCCCAGAATTCCACGCTGAAGATGAGTGGACTTCAACTCCCAGAATTCCACACTTAAGATAAGTGGACTTCATCTCCCAGAATTCCACGCTTAGGTTGGGGCCAGGAGGGCTGGGGGTAATGGGTTTGTAGTCCAACATGCCACCTGGGCAGGGAAGACTGGAGGTTCTAGGTTTTTCAATGTTGGGCACATTTAAGATATTTGGACTTCACCTCCCAGAATTCCACGCTTAAGATGAGTGGACTTCATCTCCCAGAATTCCACGCTTAAGATAAGTGGACTTCATCTCCCAGAATTCCAGGCTTAAGATAGGTGGACTTCATCTCCCAGAATTCCAGGCTTAAGATAGGTGGACCATCTCCCAGAATTCCACGCTTAAGATAAGTGGACTTCATCTCCCAGAATTCCAGGCTTAAGATAGGTGGACTTCATCTCCCAGAATTCCAGGCTTAAGATAGGTGGACCATCTCCCAGAATTCCACGCTTAAGATAAGTGGACTTCATCTCCCAGAATTCCACACTTAAGATGAGTGGACTTCATCTCCCAGAATTCCTTGCTTAAGATGGGTGGACTTCATCTCCCAGAATTCCATGCTTAAGATGAGTGGACTTCATCTCTCAGAATTCCACGCTTAAGATGAGTGGACTTCATCTCCCAGAATTCCATGCTTAAGAAAGTGGACTTAATCTCCCAGAATTCTACTTTGGGTGGACTTCATCTCCCAGAATTCCACGCTTATAATAAGTGGACTTCATCTCCCAGAATTCCACGCTTAAGATAAATGGACTTCATCTCCCAGAATTCCTTGCTTAAGATGGGAGGACTTCATCTCCCAGAATTCCATGCTTAAGAAAGTGGACTTAATCTCCCAGAATTCTACTTTGGGTGGACTTCATCTCCCAGAATTGCACGCTTAAGATAAGTGGACTTCATCTCCCAGAATTCCACGCTTAACATGAGTGGACTTCAACCATGCTGGCTGGGGAATTCTGGAAGTTGCAACCTTGCTTTGAAGATCTGTGACTGAAGGACCCTTGAGGGACTTCCAGGGTTTTGGGCTGGGCAAAATTTTCCAGGTTTTCCTGAAGGAACCCAAAGCTTCTCAGAGGCTGGGCAATCTACTCTAGGCTCTCTGGCCAGGACCAGGGATGGGAGTGAATTATGGAAACGAGGAACATCTGGAGGAGGGGCAGCTGCTACTTATTGTATTTTGATGGCAAGGCCTGGAGTGGGTCACAACTTCCGTCTTGGGGAAGAAGAAGCTGGATCTCAACACCTTCCCCCTTTGGTTGGCTACACAGGATCATCAGCATGCTGTCCCCGGAGGAGAGGGGCCTTTTCCGGGAACGCATCCGCTACCTGGACCGGAAGATCCAACCTGGCCTCAAGAAGCTCCACTGGTCCCTCAAGGGGGCCAGCACGGTCTTCATCTCGGAGTGTCGTCTCCATGCCAGCAAGGTCAGGATGTGGGCGCTCCCAGGGACCAGGATGTCTTGCGAGACAAAAAAAAACCACGAGGGTTGACATCCCAAGACCCACAACTCACTTGGCGGCAGATTTGCCCCCCTCCCAGCTGTTTTGTCCACTCAGTACAGGGGGGCTGCGAAAGATGGAGGACACCAGGGTAGCGTTTCGCTCCTTCTGAGGTTCTGCTCCGGCAAGGAGTTCCTTGCTCCCCTTATTGTGGAAATTAAGACATTACCGTTTCCTTGCGCCTATCCTCATGTAGGCTTCACCTCATCCTTGGTTGCCCTCTTTGGTAACCATCAGCCACCTCTGAGGTCAAAGCCATCTCCTGCTCCTCTGACGATGCCCTCCAGGACAGAGGAGATGCTCTTGAGATACCTTCAGGTCTCTTGGGCCAGCCACGTCTTCTCCTCTTGCCATTCGGAGCGTGGTCCTCCGTGCCCACTAGAACCCCTTCTTCCCAACATCTGCGGCTCTTCTTCCATCTTCTCTCCTGATGTCCTCCCTCGCTCGTCCCGCAGGTCCAGAACATTGTGAATGAATACAAAGCAGCCACCTTGGCCATTGCTCGCCGGGCCCAGCAGATGAGCGAGGCTCTCTTGGTCCGGATCACTGGTAAGCGGGTCTACAACGACCTGGAGTTTGAGGAGGACCAGAAAGACCACCGGGACCTGGTGCAGAAGAAGCTGGTCACCTTCCACGAAGGCAGCATTGCCATCATGCGGCAGACGTACGAGGTCTTCAAGAACGATGGGCCGGAGGTGAGGAGGACCAGCAAATATCTTTTGAGAAGGGAGAAATTCATGAGCTGTATGCTTGAAGGACACTGAGCCGAACCCCTGTATAGGGGTGGTGGTGATTCTTCTCCTTCTCCTTCTCCTCCTCCTCCTCCTCCTCCTCCTCCTCCTCCTCCTCCTCCTCCTCCTCCTTCTTCTTCTTCTTCTCCTTCTCCTCCTTCTCCTCCTCCTCTCCTTCTCCTTCTCTTCTTCTTCTTCTTCTCCTCCACCTCCTCCTCGTCTTCTCCTCCTCCTCGTCGTCGTATTCCCCTCCTCCTCCCCTCCTCCTCCTCCTTCTTATCCTTCTCCTCCTTCTCCTTCTCCTTCTTCTCCTCCTCCTCTCCTTCTCCTTCTTCTTCTTTTCCTCCTCCTCCTCCCCTCCTCCTCCTCCTTCTTCTCCTTCTTCTCCTTCTCCTCCTTCTCCTTCTCCTTCTTCTTCTCCTTCTTCTTCTGTGAAGGCCTGGTGTAGTTGGAGGGTCTACATTGTCCCTTGATCTGGCGATGTCCAGCGGCCACCCTTGCTATGGATCTTGAAGGTCCACTTAGGATCCCGAGGAAGGCTTTCTTCTCCTTCATCCCAATGGGCTGAGAGAGACCCTCTCCTGCCGACTCCCCGTGGGCTTTTTCTGAGGCCAGCCCATCCCCTCTTCCCCAACCCTCCTCCCTCAGGTCCAGCAGCACTGGTTCAACTACACGGTCAGGATGAACCGGATGATGGAGGACGCCCTGCGGCTGAACGTGAAGTGGTCCCTGATGGAGCTCTCCAGGGCCATCAACGGTGACGGCAAGACCAGCCCCAACCCTCTCTTCAGGGTGAAGGTCATTCTGCAGGACAATTCTCCTGGGCAGACCCCCCAGGTGAGCCGTGAAGGTCTTCTCACTTCTAAGAGCAACCTTTCTCCTCCTGACAGGAGAACGTGAAGACGACTATTAGATCTCTGCTTGTTCCAGAATCAAAGGAACGATGGGACACGCCAAGCTCCTTTGAAGGGTCTTTCACCGAGAACCTGAAAACAGGTCCACCTTGTGAGCTTGGGCTCCTGCCCTCAGCAGAGCTGTGGGTCTGGGACCCCAAAATTAATTGATTTTTTTCCCCCTTCTTCCTGGCCTAGCCTTGTTTCTCGGTAGACCTTGAGGTCTCCTCGTTGGTCCTTGTTGACTCCCTGGTTGGTTCCTGCTCTCCTAGGTGGCGTTCTCCCCCTCGCTTCTCCAGCTGGCGAGCATGGTCAATGACATCAGCACCCATCTGATCTCCAGCATCACCGTCTTCCGGCATCTTCCTGAGATCCTTATCCGGCGCAAGTTTGCCCGCGAACCCATTTCTGTCCTTGTGGGTAAGGCCGCGTCCTTGAGTGGGACGCTTGTCCCCATTCCCCTAAGGTCTATTGAGGACCCCAGAGACGTGTCCTCTGTATGCGTGGATTCTGTGCATCTCCTCCTTCCCACGTTAGATGAATGCAATCGCCCATCTCAGTTCAGACCTTGTCTGGAATGAAGCTAGGTGCAAAAAGTAGAGAGAAGTTCCTCCCACTAAGACACAGGTCGGCAACCTGCGGCTCCGGAGCCACATGCGGCTCTTTGAGCCTTCCCCTGTGGCTCCCAGCCTCCTCTGCCATTTGCAGAGAGAGACAGAGACAGAGAGAGGCAATTGCGCTTCCCTGCTTCTCTCTGTGTGTGTGTGTGTCTCTGTGTGTGTGTGTGTGTTTTTGTGTGGGTGTGTGTGTGTGTAAAAGAGAGTGCACTCACAGTGTTCTCCAAGGAGCTGAAAAGCTTACTGGGCGGGGCTCCTCCCTTTGCTGAGTCTCTGCAGGAAGCAGGAAGGGCAGGAGAGAGCTAGCTAGCCCAGCTAGGCTGACTCAGGAATTCTGGGAGTTGAAGTCCATGAGTCATAAAAGAGCCGAGGTTGCCTAAGCCTGAGCTTGTTGGAGAACAGCTTGAAGCCCGCTTGCCAGGTGAGCAGCAGATAGGAGAGAGGGAGAGGGGGGGAGAGAAAGAGAGAGAGAGAGAAAGAGAGGGAGGGGGAGAGAGAGAGAGGAAAGAGAGAGAGAGAGAGAGAAAGAAAGAGAGTGGGGGAAGAGAACTGGCAGACCAAGGGCAGATAGAGAGAGAGGGAGGGAGAGAGAGAGACAGAGAGAGAGAGAGACCCTTTTGACATCTAAAATGAAGATAACACTGCATATATCCTTTTTTTACCTGTGTGTGTATGTGTATGTATGTATGTATGTATGTATGTATGTATGTATATATATATATATATATATATATATATATATATATATATATATATATATACACATACATACATATACACATATATATATATACATACACACACATACATACACATACAGAAACACACACACACAAACACACACACACCTATAATAAAGGTAAAAAAGGATATACGCAGTGTTATCTTCATTTTAGATATCAAAAGGGTTTTGCGGCTCCCGGTGTTTTGTTTTGGGTGGGAAACGGGTCCAAGTGGCTCTTTAAGTGTTTTGGGTTGCCTACCCCTGCACTAAGGTAATGGTTGTGTACCACACAACTGGGAGCTTCAGCGGTTCCCGAAGGCTGTGGCCAAGCACTTACGGAGATCACACCTTTGCTTTGTCAACCAAACTTGTCATCTGGAGGGTTCCAGGTGCAATTCAAGGTGCTGGTCCTCACCTCCAAAGCCCAACAAGGCAAAGAGCCTCGTGATGGTCTGAGGAACCATCTCATTTGTGGTTCCTCCCATTCCACAACGCCAGAGTTGAGATGCTCCAGGTCCATTTTTCTTCCTGTTGGTGAACTTCCTCCGTAGAAAAGTTGAGCTGAGCGATTCCTTTCTTAGAAGACGAACAACCTCTGTTCGGTTCCTTCAAGGTGTCTCTCCCGCTAGGATCTCCCTAAGTCCTACTGACCGTGTTGGTTATCGGTGAAGAGTTTTAGGAGGTTCTGGGACACTTATGTGTTGCTTGTTCCTCAGAGCGGGATGAAGACATCAAGAAGATTCAGACTCAGATCAGCAGCGGCATGCAGAACAACGCCACCCTCCTCCAGGGCTACTTGAAGACCTGGGATGTGTACAGGGAGATTTGGGAAGTCAACAAAGACGCCTTTATCAACCGCTACCGGCATCTCAACCCACTGGTCTCATCCTTCGATGCCGATACTGCTCGGTAAGGTTGTTCTCAAGCTATGGGGTGGAGGAAATTGACACCCCCCCCGCGTTGACACTCAAACTAAAGGTGCCTTGAAGGGTTCAGAAGAACCTCAAGAGACCTCCTTGATGTATTCCAGTTCTCCTTTAAACCCATCTTTTTTAGTAGCCATCACCAGTTATGAATCCTATGAAGCATTGGATCACGTGAAGTGTTAATACCACTTTACAAGGCCTTGGTAAGGCCACACTTGGAATACGGCATCCAGTTTTGATCCCCACGATGTAAAAAAGATGTTGAGACTCTGGAAAGAGTGCAGAGAAGAGCAACAAAGGTGATTAGGGGACTGGAGGCTAAAACATACAAGGAACGGTTGCTGGAATTGGGTATGTCTAGTTTAACGAAGAGAAGGACGAGGGGGGACATGATATTAGTATTCCAATATCTCAGGGGCTGCCCCAAAGAAGAGGGAGTCAAGCTATTCCCCAAAGCGCCTGAAGGCAGGACAAGAAGCAACGGATGGAAACTAATCAAGGAGAGAAGCAACCTAGAACTAAGGAGAAACTTCCTGACAGTGAGAACAATTAACCAGTGGAACAACCTGCCTCCAGAAGCAGTAAATGCTCCAACACTGGAAGTTTTGAAGAAGAGACTGGACAGCCATTTGTCCGAAATGGTGTAGGGTTTCCTGCCTGAGCAGGGGGTTGGACTAGATGACCTCCAAGGTCCCTTCCAACTTTACTATTATTATTATTATTATTATTAGATCAAGGGCCATTCTAATCCCGCATTTGTTTTCCATGGCAACTTAGCAGATGCCTCTGGAGACCTCACAGCAGGAGATGGCGTCCTCCCCCCCTCCTGCCAACACCCCCTCCCTCCCACGTAGTCATTGGAGGCATCTTCCCCCAACTTTGGAGCTAGCATGGTGTCTCCCCCCCCCCCCCCCCCCGGGAATGGATCCATTTCCCCCCTCCAGGTTGGTGGCCATCCACACGTTGAGTAATAAATTCCACAAGTTAATTACGCCCGTTCTGTGAAGAGGTACTTTATCTCTTGTAAATCTCCTTTAAGCCAGCTCCACTGAGCAATTAGAGTCTTAAAAACCTTTTCGCCAAGACAACGCTAATAATGTGTTTGTGTATGCGCACGGGCACGCATAATGGGCGGGTGGCCGAGGAGACCTTTGAGATCGTGAGTCAAGGAACAATTCTGCCATGGGATGATGTCCACGAAAAACCTGCCCAGTGGAAGGTTGAAGGGCTGCAGGTCCCAAATCCCAAATCTGTTCATAACCTTTTTAATGCCGCGACCCCAACCGGTCGTAAGTCGAGGACTACTCAACCGGTCGTAAGTCGAGGACTACTCAACTGGTGCAGCACCGTTTGCAGAATGGGACTTTTGGCGGTCTCAGCAGGGCAGAGACAGCCTGGACAATTCCTATTGGCTTTTGAAAGCCAATAGAATTAGACTGTATTCAAGAGAGTCTCTTCTATTGGCTTTCAAAAGCCAATAGAATAAAAGGGAGGAGCACAGCTAAGGAAAAGGGGAAAAAAATGGCGGACTGCGTTGTTTGGTGACCCCCGTGAAATGGTCGTTCGACCCCAAATGGGGTCCCGACCCACAGGTGGAGAACCACTGGAATAGACTCTCTTGAATAGAGTCTAATTCTATTGGCTTTCAAAAGCCAATAGGAATTGTCCAGGCTGTCTCTGCCCTGCTGAGCCCGTCAAAAGTCCCATTCTGCCAACGGTGCTGCACCAGTTGAGTAGTCCTCGACTTACGACCGGTTGAGTAGTCCTCGACTTACGACCGGTTGGGGGTCGCGGCATTAAAAAGGTTGAGAACCACTGGTCTATTCTATTGGCTTTCAAAAGCCAATAGAATAAAAGGGAGGAGCACAGCGAAGGAAAGGGGGAGAAAATGGCGGACTGCGTTGCTTGGCGACCCCCGTGAAATGGTCGTTCGACCCCAAATGGGGTCCTGACCCACAGGTTGAGAACCACTGTCCTAGGTGAAGTCCTCCAGAGCAGGAATTAGAGCAGCTGACTCAACCTGGTTGACCCAGAGCCATCCAAGGCCCAAGTATGACCATTTCAGATCTTCTCAGTGGCCCAAGAAAACAACTCGGGCTCTGCAAGGAGGCCAACCTTTGCAGAAGAATCGGGAATGGTTCCAGAATAGGCGAGCTGGGCATGGAATCCCACTCTGAGCAGATGTCCACCTCAAGTGGGCAGGAAAGGCCAGGAAGGATAAAACTGTGGCGGGTGTCTCTGTAAGGAATGTGTCCTGCTTGAGCAGGGGGTTGGACTAGAAGACCTCCAAGGTCCCTTCCATATCTGTTATTCAGTTACTCTGTTACCCTCGTATAACAACAACAACAATAGTAATAATGTTGGAAGGGACCACTCAAAGTTCCAACAGCACTGTAAAAAGTGATTTACGACCCAGTTCTTGCACTTACGACCGTCGCAGCGTCGCCACGGTCACATGACTAAAATTCGGACGCTTGGCAACTGACTCGTATTTATGACGGCTGCAGTGTCCCGGGGTCACGTGATCCCCTTTGATGACCTTCGGTGGGGCAGACTGATTCGCTGAACAGCCGTGTGTGACTCACTTAGCAACCGCAGTGATTTACTTAACAACGGTGGCAGGAAAAGGTGGCAGAACTCACCTAACAACTGTCTCGCTTAGCCGTGGAAATTTTGGGCTCAGTTGTCGTAAGCCGAGGATTATCTATCATTATAATTAATATATAAGTGTCTAATGATTCAGAGTAACTGTGATTGTAATTGAGAGGCTGGCTTGGGGCTGAGGACTCTCGGGGCGCCTCGGTGGTTGCCAGTGATTGTCATCCATACCAGGAGCAGAACAGCTGGGGGCAGCTAAGCCAAAGTCTGCCCTCCGTCTCTCGCCCCCCTCCTCGTCTTTCCCCACTAAGCCTTTGGCAGGCTTCCCATTCCACCCTACACCACGGGGTGCAGGACCCCTGTGAGCTCCTGCTGTCCTGCTCGCCGAGCGCTGCGCGAGCCACGGATTTTGGTAAACGAGCAGCCGCCGAGAGACGAAAACCTCGTTTCCCTGCAAATGTCAAAAGCGATTGTGGGAAACAGTTAAAGCGGGGGCCCGAAAGGCAGAGTGTCTTTGTGCAAGTCGGATGTTTGCACAGCTCTGCCTCTGGAGACCTCCCATTAAGAGCTGCGTCAACAAGACCCAGCCGCTGCCGCGGTGGCTGCAGGCCGGAGGCGCCCTTGGAAGTCCCCTCCCCTCCCCAGGCCTGGTCCCGGGTGGAGGGAGCCAGATTTGGGGATGCGGTGGCTTTATTCTGGGGAGGGGATAACAGTCCATCTTGGCTTTGCTAAGTCACATTTTTTTAACACAGGTCGTTCTCGGCTTACGGCCACAATTGAGCCCAACAATTATGTGGCCGAGCGAGACAGATGTTAAACGATTTTTTGTCCCTGTTTTACGACCTTTCTTGGCACTGTTGTTAAGGGAATCGCTGCAGATGCGAAGCTAGTCCTACGGCTGTTGAGCGAACGTGGCTTCAGGATTGACTTTTGTTTGTCGGAAGGCGGCAAAAAGGGATCAGGTGACCCTGGGACACTGCATGTGTCATAAATGCGAGTCAGTTTCCGAGCGTCTGAATTTTGACCACGTGACCCTGGGGATGTTGCAGTGGTCGTGTGAAAGACGGTCACAAGTCACCGTTTTCAGTGTTGTCGTAACGGTCACTAACTGAACCGTGGCAAGTCGAGGACTACCTGTAATTGTATAGGGACCTATCCATTTGGTGAGGTAGGACGTGCAGTCCTCAACTTACGACCACTCTCTTAGCGACCAAAGTTCTGACAGATCTTTCTGGGATTCCAGGTGGTCCTTAATTTAGGACCCCCAACACGGACCACAGAATTCTCATTGCTAAGCAAAGCCGTTGCTAAGGGAGTCACACACAATTTTACGAACAGGTTTTCTGCTCCGGCTGTTAAGTGAATCACCACAGTCGTTAAGCGGATCTGGCTTCCCCCATCGACTTTGTCAGAAGTCGGCAGGGACACCGCAACCATTGTAAAACCTGGCTGTTGCCAAGGAGATGAATTTTGATCACATGAATGTGGGGATGCTGTGACGGTCGTAAGTGTGAGGACTGGCTGCAAATGCAACCACCTTCCGCAAGTGTGGGGACCGGTCATGAATGTGAAGACCGGTCATAAGTGTGCGGACCGGTCATAAGTGTGAGGACCGTCATAAGTGTGAGGACCGTCATAAGTGTGAGGACTGGCCAGTGCTGTTGTAACTTTCAACAGCACTGGCCAGTGGTTATAAGTTGAAGACTACCTGTACTTACGACCTGGATTTGAAGCTCCAACAGTTACCTCAGCTGTGTTTTATTACCGTTTTACCAAAAACAGGCCTTCCGACCTACGGCGAACCGCTGGCTCGTTTAACGACCGACATCATTTGCATAATAACCACGGCGGTCAGTTTACAATTGCCCCTCCTCGCTTGTCGACTGCCGCAAAAAAAGCTCATAAAATTGCGGTCGATCGTGCGACCATCGCGACCAACGGTGGTGGGCAGGCTCCATTCTGGCCATAAATCGAGGACCTCCTGTAGCCACGCCCACTTGCCCTTTGATGTTCCTTCCCGCTTTCAGGCTTCTGGATGGCGGGGGGCTTAGTGGGCAATTTTCCCTAGGACCCTCGGCGGCATCCCCAGATTTGAGGCAGGCAAGGGGGGGAAAAAACAGAATACGGGATGTCCTCCACTTACAGCAATTCATTTAGCGACCGTTTGAAGTTACGACGGCGTGGAGAAAAGTGACTTACGGCCATTTTTCACACGACCAATGCAGCCTCCCCAGGGTCCTGGGATCTACATTCAGATGCTTGACAGCTGACTCACACTTACGACCGTTGCAGCATCCCCCCCCACGGTCACGTGATCCAAATTCATCCGTTTGGCAACTGACTCATATTTATGACAGTCGCAGCGTCCCCGGGTCAACGGGGAAACCCCGATTCACTTAACAACTTAAATGGGACTCATTCAGTGACTCATTCACTTCACAAGTTTGTGACTAAGAACTGCACAGCGATTCGCTTAACGGCCGTGTTACTCTGAGAACTGCAGGGATAAGAAAAGACATAAAATGGGGCGAAAACTCACTTAACAAATGTCTCACTTGGCAACATAAATGTCAGGCTCCGTTGTGGTCCTAAGCCTAAGGACTACCAATAATAATAATAACGATAATGATGATGATGATGTTGATGATGATGATAATAATAATAATAACAACAACAACAACAATAATAATAAAGTTGGAAGGGACCTTGGAGGTCATCTAGTCCAACCCCCTGCTCAGGCAGGAGACCCGATTCCATTTCGGACAAATGGCTGTCCAGCCTCTTCTTAAAAACTACCAGTGTTGGAGAAGGAAGGAAGGAAGGAAGGAAGGAAGGAAGGAAGGAAGGAAGGAAGGAAGGAAGGAAGGAAGGAAGGAAGGAAGGAAGGAAGGAAGGAGGGGGAAAAATAATAGAATAACAGATGGAAGGGACCTTGGAGGTCATCTAGTCCAACCCCCTGCTGAGGCAGGAGACCTGATTCCATTTCGGACAAATGGCTGTCCAGTCTCTTCTTAAAAACTACCAGTGTTGGAGAAGGAAAGAAGGAAGGAAGGAAGGAAGGAAGGAAGGAAGGAAGGAAGGAAGGAAGGGGAAAAATAACAGAATAACAGATGGAAGGGACCTTGGAGGTCATCTAGTCCAACCCCCTGCTCAGGGAGGAAACCCTACCCCATTTCGGACAAAAGGCTGTCCAACCTCTTCTTAAAAACTTCCAGTGTTGGAGAAGGGAGGGAGGGAGGGAGGGAAGGAAGGAAGGAAGGAAGGAAGGAAGGAAGGAAGGAAGGAAGGAAGGAAGGAAAAAAAGAAATAACAGACTCGGAAGGGACCTTGGAGGTCATCTAGTCCAACCCCCTGCTGAGGCAGGAGACCTGATTCCATTTCGGACAAATGGCTGTCCAGTCTCTTCTTAAAAACTACCAGTGTTGGAGAAGGAAAGAAGGAAGGAAGGAAGGAAGGAAGGAAGGAAGGAAGGAAGGGGAAAAATAACAGAATAACAGATGGAAGGGACCTTGGAGGTCATCTAGTCCAACCCCCTGCTCAGGGAGGAAACCCTACCCCATTTCGGACAAAAGGCTGTCCAACCTCTTCTTAAAAACTTCCAGTGTTGGAGAAGGGAGGGAGGGAGGGAAGGAAGGAAGGAAGGAAGGAAGGAAGGAAGGAAGGAAGGAAGGAAGGAAGGAAAAAAAGAAATAACAGACTCGGAAGGGACCTTGGAGGTCATCTAGTCCAACCCCCTGCTGAGGCAGGAAACCTGATTCCATTTCGGACAAATGGCTGTCCAGTCTGTTCTTAAAAACTACCAGTGTTGGAGAAGGAAGGAAGGAAGGAAGGAAGGAAGGAAGGAAGGAAGGAAGGAAGGAAGGGGAAAAATAACAGAATAACAGATGGAAGGGACCTTGGAGGTCATCTAGTCCAACCCCCTGCTCAGGGAGGAAACCCTACCCCATTTCAGACAAAAGGCTGTCCAACCTCTTCTTAAAAACTTCCAGTGTTGGAGAAGGGAGGGAGGGAAGGAAGGAAGGTAGGAAAAAAAGAAATAACAGATTCAGAAGGGACCTTGGAGGTCATCTAGTCCAACTCCTTGCTCAGGCAGGAAACCCTATAGTACCATTGCAGACAAATGGCTGTTTGAGTTACTTTAACCGAGTTACTCTGTGATTCTGTTATTCGGGATAAAATCCGCTTCAAATTCGGAATAAAATCAGTTTTTTTCCAGAGGAAAAATCACCCTCCTAAACCCGCAGCGGCCAACTCAAGGGGCTCCTCCATCACAAGAAGGGGTGGGCAAGTGTGTGTGTGTGTCTGTGTGTGTGCGCGCACCCCGAGCAGCATCTTCTGGCATCTTTGCCGGCTTGCGCTCTGTGCTGCCGACTCAGCACTTCTGACGGCTGATTTAGGAGCCCGGCCTGGGAAAAAAATGCATTTGGACCCCTATAGGGAGTGGGGGGCCTGGGACGAGCCCCCCCCCTTTCCCACAGCCTCATCTGTCTCTGCCAGAAACCCCCGTTCTAACGTGACCCGGTTTATTTCTCTCTGCACCCTGCTGCGGGTTTTTTTCTCTCTCTCTCTCTGTTTTTTCTCTCCCTCTCTTTTTTTCTCTCCCCGTTAATAAAAGTTTGGCTTCGTGCTTGCAGTGACCCATTAACAGGGAATTAATTAAAGAAACGGGAAGATTTAATAAGTCCCCTTGGGGGCTGGAAGCCTTTTCCACCGGCTGGCCTCCCTCGCTCGGATGACTCGGGGAGAGGGAAAGAATCAAAAAGGCTACATTTCAATTAACAAAAGGGGTCTCAAAGTTCCTCTCCTTCCTCCGAGCCCCCCCCCACTCGCCAAGCTGGAGGGGGGGGTCGTTTTGGCAAGTTTTTCAGGTCTCTGGACAACGGAGGACGGTGGGAAAAGTCAGATTCTTTCTTTCTTTTTATCTATCTATCTATCTATCTATCTATCTATCTATCTATCTATCTATTTATCTACCTCTGTCTGCCTGTCTGCTTGTCTCTGTATCTTTCTCTATGTATTATTTATCTATCTTTCTTTCTTCCTTTCTTTCTTTCTTCGTTCCTCCCTCCCTATTCTGGACAGCACACTTTCTCTCTTTTCCTTTCTCTCTCTCTCTCTCTTTCTTTCTTTCTCTTTCCCTTCCTTCTTTCCTCCCTTTCTTCCTCTGCCTCCTTCCTTCCTTCCCTCCCTCCCTCTCCCTCCCTCCCTCCCTCCCTTCCTTCCTCTCTATGTTTTCCTTCCTTCCTTTCTTCTTCTTTTCTCCCTTCCCTCCTTCCTTTCTTCCTCTCCGTTTCTCTTTCCTTCCTTCCCTCCTTCCTTCTGCTTTTTTCTTTCCCTTCTTTCCCTCCCTACTGTTTTCTCTTTTTCCTTCCTTCTTCCTTCCTTCCTCTTTATTTTCCCTTCCTTCCTTCCTCTTTCTCGCCTTTTCTTCCTTCCCTCCTTCCTCCCTTTCTTCCCTTCTCTTTCCTTCCTCTCCTTTCTTCCCTCCTTTCTTCTGCTTTTTTCTTCCCTCCTTCCTTCCTACCGCCTTCCTTCCCTTCCTTCCTTCCTTCCTTCCTTCCTTCCTTCCCTCTTTCTTTATTTTCCTTCCTCTTTCTCACCTTTTCTTCCTTCCCTCCTTCCTCCCTTTCTTCCTCTCCCTTTCTCTTTCCTTCCTCTCCCTTCCTTCCTTCCTTCTGCTTTTTTTCTTCCCTCCCACCCTCCTTCTCTTTTTCTTTCCTTCCTTCCTTCCCTCCTTCCCTCCCTCCTTCCCTCCCTCCCTCCTTCTCTTTTTCCTTCCTTCCTCTTTTTCCTTCCTTCCTTTCTTCCTTCCTTCCTTCCTTCCTTTTCGCTCCGTCCTGGAGATCAATCAAGCAATCCCACCGGGGCTTTTTCCAAAGTTCGACCACCGGACGCCTCTTTGTCGGAGCCAGGATTAGACGGAGGATCATTAGATTAAAGGGATTCATTAGAGGAAGCCCGGAATTCTTGTAGGTGACATCCAGGTGCTCCAGCTTCATTACGGGGCCAGCAGAACATCTGCTCTTCCGCAGCTCCGCAGACTTCGCTGCATGCTAAGTAGCCCCACCGTTTTCCCGCCGCTTGGTTCTCCAGCCGAGAGAAGAAGGGGCTCCGGTAACCCCGAGCACCCGCAAACTAGGGGAGACGGGTGCCTCGGGACCAAGGCTTTGGCCTAGGGAAGGCGGGGCCTGCTTTTTTGTTCCCAAATCAGTGGGGGGGGGTAATCCCTTGAGGCTGGATCCAGGGAGGTCTAGCCTAACACCGGGAAGGCTTAGAGGAGACCTGATAGCCGGTCCTTGATGGGCCTGTCATGGGGAAGAGGGCCTCCATTTGCTCTCCATAAGATCTGAGCAATGGGTGGAAGCTGGCCAGAGGGAGACCCAACCTTGAAACAAGGAGATTGGGAGAACAATTAATCAGTGGAGCGACTGGCCTCCAGAAGTGGTGGGTGCTCCAACACTGGTGGCTTTCAAAAATGGAGGGGATAACCATTTGACTGGGATGGTATAAGGCAGGGGTAGGCCACCTTGGCTCTTTTATGACTCGTGGACTTCAACTCCCAGAATTCCTGAGCCAGCATGGGGGAACTATGGCTCCCTTGATGACTTCTGGACTTCAACTCCCAGAATTCCTCAGCCAGCGTGAGGGAACTATGTCCCTTTTATGACTTGTGGACTTCAACTCCCAGAATTCCTCAGCCAGCGTGAGGGAACTATGACCCTTTGATGACTTGTGGACTTCAACTCCCAGAATTCCTCAGCCAGCGTGAGGGAACTATGACCCTTTGATGACATGTGGACTTCAACTCCCAGAATTCCTCAGACAGCGTGAGGGAACTAGGGCCCTTTGATGACGTGGACCAACTCCCAGAATTCCTCAGCCAGCGTGAGGGAACTATGACCCCCTCATGACTCGTGGACTTCAATTCCCAGAATTTCTCAGCCAGCGTGAGGGAACTATGACTCCCTCATGACTCCTGGACTTCAACTCCCAGAATTCCTGAGCCAGCCTGGCTCAGGATGGAAACCTCTCCCTTTCCCCTCAGCATGGCTGGCTCAGGAATTCTGGGAGTTGAAGTCCGCGAGCCATAAAAGAGCCAAGGTGGCCTACCCCTGGTATAAGGTCTCGTGTCTTGAGCAGGAGGTTGGACTAGAGCAGGGGTCCCCAACCCCCGGTCCGTGGACTGGTACCAGTCCGTGGCATGCCAACAACTGGTCCGCACAAACAAGTGAAGCCCCATCTGTGGGATGCAGGCAGTACACAAAACCACGCACCCTCTGGTCCGTGGAAAAACTTCTCTCCACGGAACTGGCCCCTGGTGCCCGGAAGGTTGGGGACCCCTGGGGTAGAAGACCTCCATGGTCTCTTTCAGCCCTATGATTCTATGATCTATCTCTTTGCGTGTCTATTCTGTCTATTGTGTTTACATCTAATTTATCCCGCCCTCCATCCTCCATCATATCTACCTATGTATCATCTATATATCATCTATCTATCTATCTATCTATCTATCTATCTATCTATCTATCTATCCATCCATCCATCCCTATCTATCTATCTATCCATCCATCCATATCTATCTATCTATCCATCCATCCATCCCTATCTATCTATCTATCTATCTATCTATCTATCTATCTATCTATATCTATCTATCTATCCATCCATCCATATCTATCTATCTATCCATCCATTATCTATCTATCTATCTATCTATCTATCTATCTATCTATCTATCTATCCATCCATCCATCCATCCCTATCTATCTATCCATCCATCCATATCTATCTATCTATCTATCTATCTATCTATCTATCCATCCATCCATTATCTATCTATCTATCTATCCATCCATATCTATCTATCTATTTATCTATCCATCCATATCTATCTATCCATCCATCCATCCATCCATCCATCCATCCCTACCTATCTATCTATCTATCCATCCATCCATCCATATCTATCTATCTATCCATCCATCCATCCATCCATCTATCTCCTATCTATCTATCTATCTATCTATCTATCTATCTATCTATCTATCTATCTATCTATCTATCTATCTACCTATGTATATATAGTCTATCAAATAGAAATAATAGAAATAAAAATTTATTTATTTATTTATTTATGAGACTTATATACCGCTTTAAGTGCAAGCACTCTCTAAGCGGTGTACACCAGTAAGCAATGTATATATATATATTTACATTGCCCCCAACAATCTGGGTCCTCATTTTACCTACCCCGGAAGGATGGAAGGCTGAGTCAACCTTGAGCCGGTGAGATTTGAACCGCTGACCTGCTGAACACAGTCAAAAATAATAGAAATAAAAATAATGGAAATAGAAATCTTATTTAAATATCTATCTGTCATCTATCCATCTATCCATCATCTCTCTGTATATCTATCTATTTATCTATCAATCTATCCATCCATCATCTATCTATATATAATCTATCGCTATCTCTTTCTGTCTGTGTCTGTCTGTCCATCCATCCAGCCATCTTCTCTCTCTCTCTCTCTCATCTTTACATTTTCAAAAAAAAGGCTGGACAGTCCGTTGTCCTGGGGGCCGTATGGGTCTCCGGTCTTGGACAGGGGGGAGATGGACTAGAGGACCTCCAAGGTCCCTTTCCAGCGCTCTGCCTCTCTGCTCCTTCCAGCTACATGGAGGTGGCCAACAACGTTCAGAGGGAGGAGACGGTGCTGAGCATCCAGTTTGTGCTGCTGGACTGCTCCCACCTGAAGGCCGCCGTGGTCCAGCACTGCAACGAGTGGCAGAACAAGCTGACCAACCTGCTGAAGGAGATGGCCACCAGCCGCTTGAGGGAGCTGACCGCTTACCTACAAGACAACGCGGCCGAGTGAGTGTCTCCCCGGGGACCCCCTTTCCGCACCCACCTCTCTTTTCCCACCCCCCCTCCCCACAGCTGATGCTGCAGTGGTTCAGCAGTTAAGACACTGGGGTTTTCGGCTGGGAAGCCAGCAGCCCGGGTTTGAGACCCGAGCAGGGGTGAGCTCCCGTCCTCCCCTCAGCTTCTGCCAACCTAGCAGTCCGAAAGCATGCAAAGGCAAGTAGATAAACAGGTAGCGCTTCGGCCGGAAGATGACAGGGCTCCGCGACTTCACACTGGAAACGTCTTCGGACAGCGCCGGCTCAGTGACCTTGAAACACGGATAAGCACCGACCCCTCTGGTCGGCCACTCTAGCGAGTAAAATCCGCAAGGGCTCCTTTGATCTTTACCTGGCCTAAACGCGCCTTTCGCCCCCGCAGCATCAGCCGTCCTCCCCAGACGTTGGAGGAGCTCAGCCGAAGCCTCCAGTTGCACGAGACGCTGCAGAACGAGCTGCTGAAGATCGAGGGGCAGATCCCCCCGATCCACGAGCAGTTTGCCATCCTGGAGAAGTACGAGGTGGCCGTGGACGAGGAGGTAGGTCTACGGCTGGAGGATTCGTGGCTGACGTGGCCCGGAGCGCAGTTTTCCTCCTCCTGATGAGATCGACGGCCTCTGTACAGGTAGTCCTCAACTTACGACTGTTTAGCGACCAAAGTTGCAGCAACACCGAAAAAAAGTGACTTACAAATGGTCCTCGCAGTTACGACGGTCACAACATGCCCCCGATCAGGAGATCAAAATTTCACAACCGGCCTGTTGCAGTATCCTGGGGTCCCATGAACGCAATTGCGGCGTTCTGACAAGCAGGGTCAATGGGGGAAGCTGGATTCGCTTAACGACCGTGAGATTCACTTAATGACCGCAAAAATTCACTTAACTGTGGCATAAAAGGTTGAAAATCTTAGCAATGGAAATTCTGGTCCCAATTGTGGTCGTAAGTCGAGGACTCGCTGTATTAGGTTAGCCGTGGCCTCCTTTGGTTGGTCCACAAGCCCGCCACAACTTTGTGGTGCTGCTCTTCGCCGGTTCCGACCTCTTTTGTGCTCAACGCTGCTCGGTCTCCCGTCCTGCCAGGTGTTGCAGCTGCTGGGTGATTTGAATTCGGAGTGGCTGGCTTTCCAGCAGTGCCTCCTGGACAGCGAAACCATGTTGAAGAAGCACAAGGAGAAGTTCAAGACGGGACTGATCCACTGCGCGGATGACTTCAAGAAGAAGGCCCAAAATCTCCTCCAGGACTTTGATATGAATGGTGAGCAACTTGGGCTTAGTCCTCCTCTCCCTTCCGGCCCATCATTCTCTGGTGCGGACAAAGGAGATGGACCTTCTCTTCAACCAGCCTTCGGTTCTTTAGGTGGGACTCGTCTGGTTTTCTTTGGGATGTTGTAGGAAAATGGTAGGGCTGAGAACTTCTGGTTGGTATCTCTGACTCGTCAAGAGGAATCCTCGTTCAGCTTAGAGGAACTGAAGAGGGTTGGTCCTGTCAGAACCGAAAGACCAGGTCTACAAGGTCCAGTTAAACAGCTTAATTGTTGAAAGCCTATGCACAGGAATCTTCTACCTAAACTGCTTTATCGGTGAAAGCCTGTGCACAGGAATCTTCTAACTAAACTGCTTTATTGCTGAAAGTCTATGCACAGGATTCTTTTAACTGAACTGCTTTATTGCTGAAATCCTGTGCACAGGAATCTTCTACCTAAACTGCTTTATTGCTGAAAGCCTGTGCACAGGAATCTTCTACCTAAACTGCTTTATTGCTGAAAGTCTGTGCACAGGATTCTTTTAACTGAACTGCTTTATTGCTGAAAGCCTGTGCATAGGAATCTTCTAACTAAACGGCTTTATTGCTGAAAGTCTATGCACAGGATTCTTTTAACTGAACTGCTTTATTGCTGAAAGCCTGTGCACAGGAATCTTCTAACTAAACTGCTTTATTGCTGAAAGCCTGTGCACAGGAATCTTCTAACTAAACTGCTTTATTGCTGAAAGCCTGCGCACAGGAATCTTCTACCTAAACAGCTTTATCTGTGAAAGCCTATGCACAGGATTCTTTTAACTGAACTGCTTTATTGCTGAAAACCTGTGCACAGGAATCTTCTAACTAAACTGCTTTATTGCTGAAATCCTGTGCACAGGAATCTTCTAATTAAACTGCTTTATTGCTGAAAGTCTATGCACAGGACTCTTCTAACTAAACTGCTTTATTGCTGAAAGCCTGCGCACAGGAATCTTCTAACTAACTGCTTTATTGCTGAAAGCCTATGCCCAGGAATCTTCTACCTAAACTCCTTTATTGCTGAAAGCCTATGCACAGGAATCTTCTAACTAATTGCTTTATTGCTGAAAGCCTATGTGCAGGAATCTTCTAACTAACTGCTTTATTGCTGAAAGCCTATGCACAGGAATCTTCTACCTGGCCAGCCCCAGACAAAGCAGGGAGGTCATCCAGGTCTTCTGTCCTTCTCCACTGGCAGGTCCCTTCACCAGTGCCGTCTCGGCTGACGCTGCCCTGGAGCAGATCATGGCCATGAGGCAGCTACTGGCCACCATGAAGGAGGAGGAGAACGCCCTGCGCTCCAACCTGGGCATCTTCAAGATTGACCAGCCCGCCTCCAAAGACCTTCAGAAGCTGGAGAGGGTGAGTGGACCGTCCGAAGTGGTGGCCTTCTCTTTGAAGAGAAGATCTCCGATCCCAAGGTTGGGCTTCACGTTCCCACCTCTGTCTCGTCTTCCGGGTTTCCGCAGGAGCTGGATTACATCCAGCAGGTCTGGGAGATCACGAAGGAGTGGGAGGTCCACTGGGAGGAGTGGAAGAACGGGAGCTTCAAGACCCTGAAGACGGAGGTGATGGAGAACACCGCCTTTGCCCTCTTCCGGAAGCTGAACAAGCTGAGCAAAGAGCTGAAGGCAAGGGAGCCCCGCGGGCCTTGCGACGGGGAAAGAGGGGAGAAGGAGACGGTGGAGGATGGGTCTTTTCAGCCTCCCCGTGGGACTTGGGTTCAGAGTTTGGGGGCGGGAAGGGGTACGTGAGGATGGAGGGAGGGATTCCCCACTCAGCTGCGGCACCACCTAGGTCAACTGGGATTCAGTCGAAGGACCGCTGAGAACATTCCCGCCAACGTTGAGAGTTGGGCAAGTCGTTAGTGTATATGATGGGAGCAGACACCCCCCCCCCTTCTGGCACTGAGGATGTTCCCTAGTTGGGTCGTGAGATGTCTGTAGGAAAACAAGGTAGCTCAGAGAGCACCGAGGACCCCACAGCCCTTTTCCTCCTCCTCCTCCTCCTCCTCCTCCTCCTCCTCCTCTCACACTCCCTTCTGGCACTGAGGATGTTCCCTAGTTGGGTCATGAGACGTCTGCAGGAAAACAAGGTAGCTCAGAGAGCACCGAGGACCCCACAGCCCTTTTCCTCCCCCTTCTCCTCCTCCTCCCACACTCCCTTCTGGCACTGATGACGTTCTCTAGCTGGGTCACGAAATGTTTGTAAGAAATCCCCCCAGCTCCGAGAGCACCAAGGACCCCACAGTCCTCCTCCTCCTCCTCCTCCTCCTCCTCCTCCTCCTCCTCTCCACAACCCCCCACCCTTCTAGCAATGACGATGTTCCCTAGTTTGGTCATGAAACGTCTGCAAGAAAAGAACCCAGCTCAGAGAGCACCAAGGACCCCTCAGTTCTTCTTCCTCCTCCTCCTCCTCCTCCTCCTCCTCCTCCTTCTTCTTCTCCTCCTTCTTCTTCTCCTTCTTCTCCTCCTCCTTCTCCTTCTTCTTCTCCTTCTCCTCCTCCCTTCTAGCACTGATGATGTTCCCTAGTTGGGTCATGGAACGTCTGCAAGGAAACCACCCAGCTCAGAGAGCACCAGTCCTCCTCCTCCTCCTCCTCCCTTCTAGCACTGATGATGTTCCCCAGTTGGGTCACGAAACGTCTGCAAGAAAAGAACCCAGCTCAGAGAGCACCAAGGACCCCTCAGTTCTTCTTCTTCTTCTCCTCCTCCTTCTCCTCCTCCCTTCCAGCCCTGATGATGTTCCCTACTTGGGTCATTGAACGTCTGCAAGGAAACCACCCAGCTCAGAGAGCACCAAGGACCCCCCCAGTCCTCCTCCTCCTCCTCCTCCCCCAACTCTTCAAAGCCCACCCGCTTCTAGCATTCATCATGTTAGCTAGTTGGGTCATGAAACATCTGCAAGGACCCCTCAGATCTCCTCCTCTTCCTCCTCCTCCTCTTTCCCTCTCCCTTCCACAAACCTTCTAGCACTGATGATGTTACCTACTTGGGAAATGAAACGTTTGCAAGCAAATAACCCATCTTGGAGAGCATTGAGGGCCCCAGAACCTGAACTGAAGCTGAGGCATCCAACCTCAACAACTGGCAGAGCTCGGCCCCAATCTAGAAACCGAATTCTTTCCCATCATTTAATGCGCTTTTGCCCGCTCTTTTGTGACGGAAGGATCGGAACTGGGAAATAATTGAGACCTCCAAGGCCAAGATTGAGCAGTTTAAGAGGACCATGCCCTTGATCACGGACCTCAGGAACCCAGCTTTGCGAGAGAGGTAGGCAGCTTGAGTTGGCTAGGAATCCCTGTCTGGAGAATGTTGATCAAGGATAGATGGATGGTTGGATGGATGGATGGAGATGGTGAATGGATGGATGGATGGATGGATGGATGGATGGATGGATGGAGATGGTGGATGTATGGATGGATGGATGGAGATGGTGGATGGATGGATGGATGGATGGAGATGGTGGATGGATGGATGGATGGATGGATGGATGGAGATGGTGGATGGATGGATGGATGGATGGATGGATGGAAGGAAGGATGGATGGATGAATGGATAGAGATGATGGATGGATGGAAGGAAGGATGGATGGATGGATGGATGAATGGATAGAGATGATGGATGGATGGATGGAAGGAAGGAAGGATGGATGAATGGATAATGATGGATGGATGGATGGATGGATAGAGATGATGGATGGATAGATGGATGGAAGGATGGATGGATGGATAAATGGAGATGATGGATGGATGGATGGAAGGAAGGATGGATGGAAGGAAGGATGAATTGATAGAGATGATGGATGGAGGGAGGGATATATGGATGGGTGGATGGATAGAGATGGATGGATGGATAGATGATGAATGGATAGAGATGGTGGATGGATGAATGGATGGAAGGATGGAAGGATGGATGGATGGAGATGGTGGATGGATGGATGGATGGATGGATGGATGGATGGATGGATGGATGGATGGATAGAGATGATGGGTGGCTGGGTGGGTGGGTGGATAGAGATGAATGGATGGATGGATGGATATGGTGATTGGATGGAAGGATGGATGGATGGATGGATGGATAGAGATGATGGATGGAGATGATGGATGGATGGATGGAGGGAAGGAGGGATGGATGTATGAATGGATAAAGATGGAAGGATGGATGGATGGATGGATGGATGGATAGTGATGGTGGTGATGCTACTGCTGAAGATGGATAGATAATTAGATAATAGATAGACATTCATTCATTCATTCATTCCTGGTTACCTGCAGGCACTGGGACCAGGTGAAAGACTTGGTCCTTCGGGCATTCGATCAAGATGCTGAAGACTTCAGACTGGAAAATATCATCGAGTTGGGCTTGGACAAACACGTGGAGAAAGTGGCTGAGATCTCTTCTTCAGCCACCAAGGAACTGGGCATTGAGCAGGTAGCGTCGTCGGCTTAGAGCCGGGGGTCAACTCTACCAAACTCTCCCCTCTTCAGAGAAAGCCCAAGGGCTGATTTCAGAAGCCAACTCTTGGGTGTCCAGCTGAGAAGCATCTTCAGCAGGGATCTTCAAACCTGGCCCTTTGATGACTTGTGGACTTCAACTCCCAGAATTCCACAGCCAGGCACATGTGCCTGGCTGCGGAATTCTGGGAGTTGAAGTCCACAAGTCATCAAAGGGCCACGTTTGAAGATCCCTGATCTACAGGTTCTGAGAACCGGAGGGGTGACCTGTTCTCACCCTGGTGTCCTTCTCCTCCAGGCTCTGGAGAACATCGCCAAGACCTGGGCTGTCACCACACTGGACATTGTGCCTTACAAAGACAAAGGACACCACCGAATCAGGTAGGCCTGCTGGGTTCAAGTAAGGGAGAAGAACAAGCACGGAGCGTCAGGAGATAGTTGCTGACTCTGGATAGGTCTGCTTTGGGCACACCAGGTCAAAACTCTACAATGTCTGAAGGTGGACCTTCCTCTAAACAAAACAAAACAAAACAGTGCCCCCCTGAAAGCAGAACCAAACATCTGGATGGGATTTTGACCTTAGAACAGTGGTTCTCAACCTTTTTAATGCCGCGACCCCCAACCGGTCGTAAGTCGAGGACTACCCAACCAGTCGTAAGTCGAGGACTACCCAACCGGTCGTAAGTCGAGGACTTTCCCTGCCCGGGAGCGCTGCGCGTGCGTGGTGCCACCCCCTGTGCTGGCCAAGGCATACCTGGCAAGGGACAGCAACGGCGCAGGGCGACCACCGGCTGCGCCACCAGCTGGCCCAGCCCAAGGGAGGTAAGGCACCCGCCGGGCCCCACGCGCGCCAGCAACCCTCCCTGCGCCCGCCGGCCTCCCACCTCCCACCCCTGGCCCTCTTTTACTTACACTTTTAGTAGTTGCTCAGCAGGGAGGGGTGGAAGCTTCCAGACAGCTCGCCTTCGTTGCGGACAACTTGCAGCACCGTTTGCAGAATGGGACTTTTGGCGGGCTCAGCAGGGCAGAGACAGCCTGGACAATTCCTACTGGCTTTGGAAAACCAATAGAATTAGGCCAGCGGTTCTCCACCTGTGGGTCGGGACCCCATTTGGGGTCGAACGACCATTTCACGGGGGTCGCCAAACAACGCAGTCCACCATTTTTCCCCCCTTTTCCTTAGCTGTGCTCCTCCCTTTTATTCTCTTGGCTTTTGAAAGCCAATAGAATAGACTCTCTTGACTAGAGTCTAATTCTATTGGCTTTCAAAAGCCAATAGGAATTGTCCAGGCGGTCTCTGCCCTGCTGAGCCCGCCAAAAGTCCCATTCTGCAAACGGTGCTGCACCAGTTGAGTATTCCTCGACTTACGACCGGTTGAGTAGTCCTCGACTTACGACCGGTTGGGGGTTGCGGCATTAAAAAGGTTGAGAACCACTGAATTAGACTCTATTCAAGAGAGTCTCTCTATTGGCTTTCAAAAGCACAGCTAAGGAAAAGGGGGGAAAAAATGGTGGACTGCGTTGTTTGGCGACCCCCGTGAAATGGTCGTTCGACCCCAAATGGGGTCCCGACCCACAGGTTGAGAACCGCTGGTCTAGCCTCTTCTTAAAAACGTCCAGTGATGCAGCACCCACAACTTCTGGTGGCAAGCCGTTCCACTGGTTGATTGTCCTCACAGTCAGGAAGTTTCTCCTTAATTCTAGGTTGCTTCTCTCCTTGATCAGTTTCCAACTGTCGTTTCTCATCCTTCCCTCTGGTGCTTTGGAGAACAACGTGACCCCCCTCTTCTTTGTGGCAGCCCCCCAAATACTGGATCGCTGCTATCATGTCTCCCCTGTTTCTTCTTTTCTTTAGACTAGCCAAACCCAAGTCCCGCAGCCGTTCTTCGTGTATTTTGGTCTCCAGGCCTTGGATCCTCTTAGTTGCCCTTCTCTGCACTTTTCCCAAACTCTCAACCTCTTTTTTTGTGATGTGGTGACCAAAATTGTCTGTAGTACCCCAGGTGTGGCCTCACCAGGGTTTTACAAAACAATACTAATACTTTGCGTGATCTTGATTCCCTGCCTCTGTTTATGCAGCCCGGGATTGTGTTGGCTTTTTTGGCTGCTGCTACACACGGCTGGCTCAGGGTCAAGCGATCGTCCACCAGGACTTCGAGGTCCTCCTCAGAGTCACTGTTTTTAAGCCAGGCCTTGCCCAATCTGTACTTGTCCCTTTGATTTTTCCTGCCTAAACGTAAGACTTTGCTTTTCTCCACCCCTGAAACTCATTCTGTTGGACAGAGCCCCTCGTTCGAGGATGTCAAGATCCTTTTGGTCTTCTGGGTTGTCTACCTAAAGTCCATAACGGACTCTAGGTCGAGAAGAGCAGAGCTTCTGAGTCAGAAGTAGTCCTCTGCCGCTAAGCTTCCTTTGAAGGAAGACTCTCTTTCTGCAGAGGAACGGAGGATGTATTCCAAGCGCTGGACGACAACCAGGTGGCCTTGTCCACCATGAAGGCTTCCCGTTTTGTGAAGCCGTTCGAGAAGGAGGTGGACCGGTGGGAACGCTGCCTGTCGCTCATCCTGGAGGTGATCGAGATGTTACTGACCGTGCAGCGCCAGTGGATGTACCTGGAGGTGAGGTTCTCCTCCTTCCGAAGGCCTGGACCGTTCCCACCTTCGTCTCTTTGGTGGGGCAGAAGACCACCGTGGTGGTATAATGAGCAATATCAAGGAGGAAACAAGGCCTTCCTGGGTGGCCTTCTCATAAAAGGGCCAGGTGCTTTATAATCCAGATGTGTCTCCTCTCTCCTCCATCTCCAGAACATCTTCTTGGGAGAAGACATCCGCAAGCAGCTGCCTGGTGAATCATCCTCCTTTGACAACATCAACGGCAGCTGGAAGACCATCATGGACCGCTTCGTCAAGGACAATAACGCTCTGCGGGCTACTCATTACCCAGGTTGCTGTTCCTCCTTTCCGTCGTGGTGGAGGGAGGGTCCACAACTCCAGGGAAGAAGCCCCTTCTGCTTTGCCCCCGACTTTTCCAGGTTCTCCCTCAAGCTGTGGAGATAGGAAGAAGGTCGTAGGAGGTCTTCAGGATTTGGAGACCTCCGAGGAGATCAAGTTTCTTATGACGCTTCTGGGCTCCTCTCGGCAGGCCTGCTGGACAAACTGGTCGAAATGAACACGGCCTTGGAAGATATCCAGAAGTCCCTTGACATGTACTTGGAGACCAAGCGTCACATCTTTCCGCGTTTCTACTTCCTCTCCAACGATGACCTCTTGGAGATCTTGGGCCAGTCCCGCAACCCAGAGGCTGTCCAGCCCCACCTCAAGAAGTGCTTTGACAACATTAAGTGCCTCAAAATTCAGAAGGTACGACGCAGGGTAGACAACGGTCTCCCGTCCAGATCTCTTCGGTGGCTCCGTGGCTGCCTTTCCACGTCACGCTGTGGCTGATTGGCGCCAGAGTTCTTCTCGGATTTGGCACTTTTTGGTGGGCAGGCCCAATGGAGCAGATCTTCCCTGGATCAGGAGACGATTGGGACACCATTGGAGAAACGTTGTTCTCCTTTCCTTCCTCAGATTGGGGCCAGCAACCGTTCTGAAGCCCTCGGCATGTTCTCTCTGGATGGGGAATACGTGGACTTCACCCATTCCGTACTGCTGGAAGGACCGGTGGAGGTGAGCGATTTCTCCCTGGCTTCATCTGGAATCATTCGATATCTGTAAAGGTTCTGAAGACACCAGCTGGTGTGAAACGCCATGTAGACCTTTGACCCATCCTTGTTCCTGGCTGGAGGAGAGCTTGCTTGGGGCTCAAGACGGTGCCGTCGGAATCCTTCCTGCTCTTCCGCCCATCACCCCAAGTTCTAGGCCGGCCCAGATCATGCCTGGTCTTGTTGGGCGTTGACAAGGGTGGCGCCAGTCCATGGTGGTTCCCTGCTCCTCCACTGGACGGTTCCACAAGGGAGGGGCCTGGCGGGCTCCTCCTCCGTTGTGACCGAGAATCCATGTGGTCCCAGGAGTGGCTGTGCGACGTGGAGAGGGCCATGCGCTGGACGTTGAGAGAGGTGCTAAGGAACTGCCGGTTGGCCTTGAAGAAGATGTTGACCAAGAGAGACAAATGGGTGAAGGAATGGCCCGGACAGGTGAGGACGCGGAGATGGGGCAGGAAGTCAGGTGGGGTCTCTGGGATGTCCTAGCAGTTGCCAAGGCGATGGCGAGCCCTAATCTGACCAGGCACCCCAATTTTTGGGGGTGGAACATGCTGGTCTCCTGCCAAGATGCTGCCACCCAGATGTTCATATTCCCATCCTACCTGTAGGATGATCATGGAGTTCTTTGACCTGAGGAGATGGGGAGGGATGTTTATGGGGTTGACTGCCCCCCCCCATCACAGCTGTAACTGGAGGCTCCTGTGTACCCCACTTTGCTAGACCTTCTTGAAATGTTGGTGTTCCCTCCCTGGAGCAGGGACATCCATGGGGAATTGTTTCCTTCTACCCTGTCACCCCAGCTCAAGCTGAGGAACAGGGTGGTGGGCCTCCTTCCCCCTTCCACTCCCCAATCTCCAAATGGGCATCCATGGGCTGATTCCCCCCCACTTCCCGACAACCTCTGCCAGATGGTGATCACGGCCAGCCAGATCCAGTGGACGGCCGACGTCAGCAAGTGCTTGGCCACCTGTAAGGAACGTGGGGACAAGAAATACCTCAAAGCGATGAAGAAAAAGCAGGTGAGGCTGCCGCTGTGTCTCTCGGCGCCCTGCGCACACCCGCTCACCCTTCCAAGGGGCCGTAGCACAGATAGTAGGGGGTAGTCCTCGTGTTACAAGCCCAGGAATTTAATACGGGGAGTCCTGGACTTACAACAGTCCATTTGTGTTTGTTGTTCGTCCATCGAAATTCGATGAAGACCTTGACATCTTGTGGGTTGTGGGCCCTCAACAATGTGTCCGTAGGTGGCTAATAAGACCGATGTTAGCACGGAATGTTCTGCCACATACTGAACAAAGAAAAGTAGACCCTGTTCCTTCGGCATTTGCAGCTCTGGCTTTGCGGAGCGCTCGCTTCTCTTGTGCCAAGATTGTCCTTCGGTGTTCATGTGTCTGGCAACCCTGGTACACCAAGGTGCGCCATGTCGGTCGATCATGCGCCAGAAGTTCCCAAGAGATGGTGTTAATATCCAGGGACTGAAGAGAAGCTTTCAACGTGTCTTTGTATCGGTTCTTTTGTCCCCCGTGTGATCCACGGGGGACAGTCCATTTAGTGACCGCCCGAAGGTACAACGGCAGTGGAATAAAGCGACGTACAGCCGTTTTTCGCCCTTACCACCGTGGCGGGGTCCCCAGAGTCGCACGACCGAAATTCAGACGCTCGGCAACCTAAATTATCTTTAGGACGGCCGTGGCGTTTCCCCCCCCCAGGGTCACGTGATCCCCTTTGGTGATCTTCTGACCAGCAATGGAAGGGAGAGACAGATTCACTTAACAACGATGGGACTAATTTATCGACCGCCGTGATTCGCTTAACAGTTGTGGAGAGAAAGGTCAGAAAATGGGGCAAAACGCGTAGACATTTTGCGCTCTGTCGTGGTCCTAAGTGTCTACGGCCTGACTATAGTCTTTCCAGGATCTGTGATTTTCCGTCTCTCAAGCAAAGGGTGGGGTACAACAGGGGTCCCCAACCCACCCACCCACCCAGCCCGTTCTCAGTCGTGGTTGTAAGTCGAGGACTAGGGTTCTACTTGCTTTCTCGCATAAAATTCTGGAAAACGCAAGTTGGGGGGACCTGCTCGTTTTACGTCTTGTGAAGCTGTGTTTGCAAAAATTCCGGACAGCCGGTTGTTGCCCCTGTGACGTGACTTTAAAAACTTGCCTGGAGCACAATTTGAAACGGGGGGGGGGGGGAAAGGGAGATGGTTGTGTTGAAAATTGGGTTGCCTCACACTATAGCAGTGGTTCTCAACCTGTGGGTCGGGACCCCATTTGGGGTCGAACGACCATTTCACAGGGGTCGCCAAACAACGCAGTCCGCCATTTTTCCCCCCCTTTTCCTTAGCTGTGCTCCTCCTTTTTATTCTATTGGCTTTTGAAAGCCAATAGAAGAGACTCTCTTGAATAGAGTCTAATTCGATTGGCTTTCCAAAGCCAATAGGTATTGTCCAGGCTGTCTCTGCCCTGCTGAGCCCGCCAAAAGTCCCATTCCGCAAATGGT